>CAUYSK010044453.1:0-63426 GCA_963575035.1 Avahi laniger | reverse complement strand
AGCAAACATCCTAAATAACAGCACAAGGTCTTTAGATTAACTATGTTTGACAATGTTAAGGCACTGGGCTACTGGGGGCTGCTGTATTTTCACAAGGCGAGGAGTTCACCAACGTGAGCACTAGATGTGAGGTACTTGTTTTGGTCAGTTGGGTTGCTAAACAAAATACCTTAGACTGGGTAATTTATAAACATCAGAAATTTACTGCTCACAGTTCTAGGGACTGGGAAGTCCAAGATCAAGGCATTGTCAGGTTCAGGGTCTGGCGAGAGCTTGTTCTCTGCTTCAAAGACAGCACATTCTAACTGCTCTTTACATGGCGGAAGGGGTGAACAAGCTCCCTCAAGCCTCTTTTATAAGGGCACTGATCTCCTTCAGAGGGATCCATCGTCATGATCTAATTAGGTACCAACCCCCCCCCCATAATATCACCTTAAGAGTTGGGTTTCAATATTTGAATTCAGCGGGGGGGCGGGGGGGGACACAAACATTCAGACCAGAGTAGCAGTGTATTCAAATATTTCCCTACTCTCTTAGCTCTGGTTTTAACACAAAATAATCAGTGCTAATAGTTATTGGACACTATTGTGTGTTTGGCACTGTGTTAGATTATTTGGCTTTGCATAGATTATTTTAGTTCTCACAATAAACCTATACCTTACTGCATTGATAATCCCCACTTTGCAGACGCAAAAACTGAGATTTAGAAAGAGTGACTAATTCTTCCAAGGTCCCATAGCCAGCAGCTGGAATTCATATCCAAATAATGCTCTTAACCATTAGATACAGAATGCTGTGAGAATCTGGAAAACTGAAAAAGACATTGCCTGGCTAAAGGGCATGTGAGTTGGTTAAACCACCTTGGAACACAATTTGGCACTCTCTTATAATCTTGAACATTCTCATGCTCTACAGCCTAGAAACTCCACTCCCAGGTAGAGAAATTCTCATGCATTTACACTAGTATGTGTACACAGGAATGTTATGGAAGGATTGTTCATAATTCAAAAGAAACAAATGGGTGCCGGTGAAAGGAGAACGCTTATACACTGTTGGTGGGAATTTAAACTAGTACAACCTCTATGGAAAACAGTATGGCGATTCCTCAAAGAACTAAAAATAGACCTACTGTTCCTTAAAGAACTAACAGTAGACCTTGAAGAACTAAAAGTAGATTCAGCAATCCCATTACTGGGTATCCACCCAAAGGAAAAGAAGTCATTATATCAAAAAGACCCACACTCGAAGGTTTATTGCAGCATAATTCACAATGGCAAAGACATGGGATCAACCAAAGTGTCCATCAACTGATGCATGGATAAAGAAGATGTAGTGTATATATACCATGGAGTACTACTCAGCCATAAAAAGGAATGAAATAATGTCTTTTGGAGAAACTTAGATGGAACTGGAGACCATTATCCTAAGTGAAGTATCTCAGGAATGGAAAAACAAATATTACATGTTCCCACTTATAAGTGGGAACTAAAGGATGGTTATATATGGTTATAAAGTTGTATAATGGACACTGGAAACTAAGAAGGGGGGAAGGTGAGAGGAGGTAAGGGATAAACAATTACGTACCCAGATACAATGTACACTCCTTTGGTGATGGGTACACTAAAAGCCATGACTTGAACATTATATAATTCATCCACGTAGCAAAAAAACACTTCTACCCTTCAATCTATTGAAATTAAAAAAAATAAATAAATAAAAATAAATAAAAAACAAACAAACAAAACACCCTAGAAAAACTCAAAAATTCATTTGGCAGGAAGATAAATAACTTGTCGTGCAAGTAGAATATCATATGGCAATAAAGATGAATAAACCACAACTCTATGTAGGTGCAGAAATGAATCTTTAACATTGCACTAAATGGAGAAGAAAGTTACAGAGGCAACTTACAGAAGGCTATCACCTTAATAAACAAAACTAAAAATATAATGAATAGGGATACATACATATGTGATAAAAGTTTTAAAAGATCACATGAAAGGTAAAGACAAAATTCAAGCAGAATGGCTCCTTCTGGGGTGTGCAGGGGGCGTGTAATACACAGACACATGTAGATGCAAAAATATGGGGAACATTCTAGTTATTAAGTTGGGTGGTGACATCCATGGGTGCTTGCTTTGTTATGCTTTGTGCTAACATATAAATCAGATACATTATTTCGAAAGACGCAGATATCACATAATTAAAACTTTTTTTTAAAGTTACCACTGAGACTTAACTGCGAATATAGGATGGGAGCGTCAGGAGCCTCCATCTCCCCCTCCCACTGGTACCCTCAGGAACCTAAAGCCTGGATGACTAAAAAGAAAAAACATCAGACAAAGGTGCATGGCTATGATTACCCAAGTTTGTTTTTCTGGCCCCTCCAAGCTGGAGGACTACCTGGGGCTCTGGGGCCTGGATAAACAATCCTGCCAGTAGAGCAAAGCAGATGAGAAAGATCTAGGCCACCCACACAGCAGTCAAGAGCTCCACTGGGTGGGCCAGGAAATTGCAATTGTCCCCGCCCCTGGCAGCACTAAGCCACCTGTGGAGTGGCAGCAGCCACAGGAGGGATGTCACTGTTCAAGGGCCGGCTGCCCCCAGCTGCCCCCAGGGGCCAGCAGGTAAGTGCCAGTGAGATATCAACACCAGGGCGCTCCAGCTGAGGCCATTTAAGAGAGTGCATAATTGCACATAATAGAGTTAAAATATAATTGCCTCATTAAAATGGGTTACTAAATCTCATTGTGCGTGAGTGTGAAGGAGACAGACAGTTGTGTTAAACTGCAAGAAAAAAAAGTTGCACAGATGAATGTGAGAGGATGGGATCTGAGAGTGCCTGGCAGTGCTACCTACACAGGAGACCTCGGTCTCTAAAGGGCAGCATGTGAAATGCCCAGCTCATGTCTGCTCTCATGCAACCATGGCTCCCAGAGTTGGGACTGACTAACTGTAACCAAGTTTCATGTTCTGCCAGGAGGTTTCCATTTTGGAAGCCAACGCTCTAGTTCAGGGAAAACCTTTCCTATCCCTTTGCTATCTCCAGAGTTCACCCTGGCATTGCTACCAAGCAAGCTGTAAGATTGGGACTTTTCATGCCTGGTAGCCTTCATGGCAGAATACAGAGCTGGAGTTGGGGCTGTTTGCCTGTGTAATGGGAAGTCTAAGAATCAGACTGTGACTACAGGGTGAAATACTTCCAATTAGCAGCACAAGTCCTTGGTGCTCTGTAAGGGAATCCATATAAGTAACATCTTCCTCCAGTCCCCCCAAATTTGCACACCACCAGGCTTTGCTTAGATTCAGCAAATGCTCTTCCCATTAGCGTGCATGCGTACGCGCGCGCACACACACACACACACAGGCACACATACACACACACAACACTTTGCTTTCTTCACAAGTGGTGCACCAACTTCAATGCTTCCTGCTACTGCCACCTCCATTTGCATCCTGAAAATCATCACTGCCCCCTATAAGCACTCCTGAAGGGAGAAAAATCTCAGCTACTCACCTCCTTTGGAATATTTTTAAAGAAAACATAGTGATTTCTGACAATAACCCAGAGCCCGCATTACCCCAAAAGCCACAAGTGGTCATGCCTCACTTTGTTACCAATTTTCTAACATGAGCACAATCTGGCAATTAGCACAACTTAGTCCGGAAGAAGCAAAGTTAATTTTTGTCTCAAAACCCCCACACATTAAAATGTCAAGACTAATGAGTTATTTTCTTTTCAGTACTAGAAAGCAGATAAACATTAACAATCTGGTGTCAGCAAGTGTCACTAACAAGACCCCAAACATGCAGAGTGCTTAATGTAGGCACAGCTTAGGCAAGGAGATGCAGGAAGGAGAGAGAGGAGGAAGGGGAGAAAGAAGAGCTGCATAGTCAGCCCTAGTCTGTGCATAGACACTGCTCATGCCCCATTGCCCTTTAAAACAGAAATGTCAGGTCAACGGGGAGATGTGAGTCTTCACCCTCACCAGCCTCCATGACTCATCTGTGCTGGTAAGCCCCTGACTTCAAATGCAGATTTTCACTTATACGGACAGATTTGTTTCTACGCATGATTAAACACTCTGTTGATTCCTCAGATAAGTTCAGAAGTGCAAAAAAGGAGGAGGATAAGCTTTTTAATTACAAGCAATTCAGCCTGGCAAATAGAACTCTCAACCTGTCCAAGTCCTGGGCTTCCAGACCTCGCCAAGATCCCCATCTGCTTCTTCCGTGGGAGCCTGGGGAGGGGGTGCTGATTCAAGTTCCCACAGAAAGAATTAGAAAATCTTGGACCAAATGCTTAGCTCTAACAAATAAAGAGCCTCAGTTCTGGATAAAAGTCAAATTGTTAAGATATTCCACTGCTCTGGTTTTGGGGTGGGGGCAGTGGTGTGGAACGGGGAAATGACAGAACCAGATTTTCAGCTCATCTTGATGAAATTTTGCAGTTACAAAGGCTACTCTTGTTCCCCCAGGTTTTTCTGGGTGCAGGCCAGGGGTGCCTGGATGTCCACAGTCCCCTGAGTGGCTCCCCTACCCCACCCACATGCCCACTTTCCTTGAGTGCCAGGAGGCTCCGAAAGCCTCTGAATGGAGGCCCCTGAGATGTTATGAAACAGGAATTGGCAGCCCTTTCCTTTCAAGCTGCCAAGCTGGAGGAGGGTTGGTGGGGGGTGGAGGCGCAGGGAAGGTGAATGTAATGTGTCAGCCGGGTGTCATGACTCAACTTGTAAGGTGTCCCCGACTGTGCACCTACTGCTCAAGTGGCAGGCAGATGGAGGGCAGATGGGCAAGAAGGGTGGAGACAGAGGCAGTGCTGGGGAGAATGTCTAGAAGCCAGAAGTGGCCGGGTGGCAACCACTGAGTCTCAGCCAGGCTGGCATGGCTATCAGGAAGCCTGGAGTGCCACCCTCTGGTAAGTGAGCCAAGGGTTGGTTGCTAAATCCTGTAACAGAACCCTCCCTACAGGCACTTGGCATTTGAGCCTTAATGGTTTTGGCACTTAGCCTAATTGCTCAGAATATGTGCTTGGTTAGAGAGTAATTCCTTCATCACACTCAGTGAGTGTCTGCACACAGCACAGAAGCTGTGATATTTTTATTCCAATAATTCCTTTGCCGACCACCAAAATTCAATGACAACTTCTTTGGGGCAATTGGACATAAACCAAACTCAAGAGTTTTACACTAAATTGAGGCTCCAGATTATGGATACCTTTAAAAACAGCAGAGTGTCTACGAAGCAAGAAAATTGCTTTCTTATTCTGTTCAAGAAACCATCTAGAAGGAAAGTTGCAACAACTATTCAGAAAAAGGGTTCACATTTTATCTCAAAAAACTGAAAGCTGGAAATCAATGTGACATACTTCGTATACTCATTAATGTGATTCAGTATCAGAACTCACTTTGAGATACAGTCATTTCAGTAAGTAAAATCAGATTATTTCTGGCATATAAGATACCAAGATCTTTTAAAGATTAAAGCCATATGCTGCTGATAGTATTAAAAAACCAGTCAGAGCCAAGAGAATCCAAGTCCCCCATTCCAGGGTTTGGGAAAGAAGAATAAGAGAACAATATGAATGGTACCTCGATATGCTGTGAGGATTTAGCTTAATTGACCATGGAATCAGAGCAATTGGAGCTGCCAGCAGCTCATTTATCAGTGACTGGCTTAACTGGTAAATCTATGGTTTATTTTTATAAACTGTGGAACAGGAGACAGAAAGACATCAGAGGGTACCGCAGAAGGAAAGGTACCCTCATTGATTATTCTTTTGAAGAAACACATTTATAGCTTCACTCCCTCACTAAAAACTTGAAAATACAAGTAGCATACTTTTAAGAAACTCACAGTTCAAAGAATAAATCATATAAATAGAATTTAAACATCTAGAAATAGCCTTAAAATATATAAAGCATCCAGTGTTTGTTTTCATGGGTCCTAAAAAAAAACAACAAAACACATATAAAGCAAAAACTGAAAAAACTAAAAATATAGACAAACCCACAATCATAGTTAAAATGTTTAACAAATATCTCTCAGTAGCTGATAGACCATGCACATTAAAAATCAAAAGGGCTACAGATGATTGGAACACGATTAACAAAATGTATCCTCTTACCATATGCAGAACACTGTACCCAATAACTATAGAAAACACATCATTTCCAAGTCTAAAGAGAACAATTTACCACAATAGACCATATGTTGGATCACAAAGCAAGTATGAACAAATATAAAATGATATATAGAATCTATTTTCTGGTTATAATGGAATTAAGCTTGAAATCAGTAATACAAAGGTAACTATAACTAGGAAATAGTCACGTTTGGAAATATACTTCTAAATAATCTATGGGTCAAATGCAAAAATCACAATGGAAATTAACAAATATTTTGAAGTGAAGGATAATGAACACATGACATATACAAATTTATGGATATAGCTAAACCTGTGAAATATGAACACATTAAATGAATATATTATAACAGAAAACAGTCAGAAAATCAATGATACAAGCTTCCACTTCAGGAAGGGAGAATACAGTTTTTTGAAAAGACTAATTAAAATCTATAATTCTTAGCAAGACTAACCAAGAAAGAAAAAAAAAGAAGGAAAACACAAATTACCAATACCAGGTCCGCAGACATTAAAAATATAAGAAGACAGTAAAGACAACATTATGACAAAAAATTTAGATGAAATAGACATTCTTGAAAAAGAAACTTTACCAAAACTGACGCAAGAAGAAATAGAACATCTGAATAGTCCTACATCTATTTTAAAAATTGAATCTTCACAACCTTCCCACAAAGACATACCCAAGTCTAGTCGGCTTCACTTGGAATTCTTCTAAACATATACGGAAGAAGTAACAATTTTACACAAACTTCCAGACAAAAGAAAAGGAGAAAATATATACCAATTTGTTTTATGAGGCCAGTAATATTCTGCTACCAAAACCTGACAAGAACATTAAAAGAAAAGAAAATTACAGGACAACCTTTCTCATGGCAAAGATACAAAAATCCTAAATAAAGTATTACCATATCAAACAAAAAGATATAGAAAAACAATAGTGCATTATGATCATTGGGTTTATTTCAGAAATGCAAGATCATTTTGACATTTTGAATTCTCTACATTATGCAAATAAAAGGGGGATGCATATGGTTATCTAAATAGGTATAGAAAAAAACATTTGAGAAAATTAAATACCCATTCATAATTTAAAATAATCCTAACATACCAGGAACAGAAGGGAACTTTCTTAATTTGATAAAGCCTATTTATAAAATACCTACTTAGTGGTAGGGTCTTACATTTAAGTCTTTAATTCATCTTTAGTTGTTTTTTTATATATGGTGAGAGATAGGGGTCTAGTTTCCTTTTCTGCATATGGATACCCAGTTTTTAATTTCTGCCTATAGAAATTAATTCAGCTTTATATCCAGCAACAAATAACTTAAAATGTAATTAAAAATTATAAAATTTTTTTGAAAGACATTAAAACTATTCTAACTGAATAGGGAAAATTATAACATGCTATGATTTGTATTATTCAATATCGAAAGATGTCAATTCTCCCGAAATTGATATATAGATTCAAAGTAATCCCAACCATATTCCCGATAGTTGTTGGAGAAATATAAGTTGATTCTCTATTAAACTGAGAAGTAAAAGTTGCTATGTGTGCAATAGCAAAAAGCTAAGGCACTCTAAATGAACAATATAAAATGGAGCACTGTGCCCCACAGTTCAAGACTTATTATAAAGCTATAAAAATTAAAACATTGGTTGTTGGTGCAGGAATAAACCTATCAAAAGAATGCAGTAAACATCCATAAATTTGTCCACATATATGAAAATTTGATTTATGATAGAGATGGCACTAGCCTCACCCCACCATTATCGCACACAGAAAGAAGGAAGCGATACTAATTCTGCACCAGCCCCCAGAGACCTGAGGTTACCAAGAGCAACACCATGGCTAATGATTTATCACTTGCAGAGACAGTCTTTCCATATATCATAAGAGTGTGTTTGCACATTTTTTGGTTAATGCAAATTCTATTAAGGTTTGTTATTATATGATTAATTATTTAACCTGTTAATACTCAGTGGCTAAGTCATTTTCTTTTTTATAAGATTAGAATAAAGAAAGGGTACCTTGACATGGTGTTTTTGTTATTTTCTTTTTTAGCAGCACCATTTTGGATTTTTAATGTTTGTGTTGCTTATGTCTTGGTTTATAAAAGTAATTAATACAATTTTAACCAAGCAAATTCCTGGTGTGTAATTAAATACATACTGCAACTACACAGAATACTAATCAAATCTTTGGGTTCCTTTTTAAGACTTGGCTTCAAAGGCAAATATATTTTTCTATTTCAGTTCAATCCTCATTAGCATTTTATATTCCACTGGAGGCTTGGCTAGCAAAACAGTAGCCAGCTCTTATCAGCAAGTTAGGCTCCTATACAGATGATACACCTAGAAAGACTCATAGCATCTCAGCACAGGAGACCCAACTTTTCACTGGCTTGCCCTCTTGTTTCTTGTCATTTTGCTTTTAGTAGGCAAAAACTAATGCTTGCTCCAGTGGAATTTCAGATCTTGACATTGACGAAAACAAAGAGATATTTAAGTAAATTAATTTGCTGGTGGCAAAGTTATAAACTTTAAAATCCTAGACTGGCTTAGACTTTCACTGTTTTAAATACACAATAAGAAGACATTTTGTTAAAAAATGCTATATCCCCCAAAACAGACAAATATTTCACATGACTACTTTTGGCTCTACCAAAAATATTCCCCAACTCAGTTCATTTTCGTGAGCTTAGTACCATTTATTTTTTACTTATTGAATTACCAGTGCTAGAAAGTTTTTATTTTTAACATTTGCTGGCATTAATATTAATTGGATTTGATAGACTAGCATGCTGTGATTAATATGAATATCACATTTATTTCTCAGCTAATTTATAGTAACTTTATATTTGGACATATAAAAATAATTGTATTATCTATCTCCAAAAGCACATTCTCTGTGAGGAGAAGTAAATATGTATTTCAAGATCATAGATAATTTTGCTTAAATACAACTATAGCCCAAAAGTAACCATACATAGACCCATCTATTTATAGTATTATATAAATAGCATATTTAGCTAACTAGGAAAAATTAACTGATCTTCTGCAAGTATTCAATATTATTATGTGACTCTGAATTTTATTTATATATTTATTTTAAAGTCTAAACTATATACAAGATGAAAACTGATAAATATTCCAAGATTGGACAATTATATATCAGTGCTATTGCCAGGTTCAAGGAAAATACGCCTCACCTTCTGATTTTCAAAGAAGCTGACGATGGTATCTCTAAATCACAAAACCAAAATAAGATCTTAAAATCTAAATTAAAGACATATAAACTGGCCTGTATAAATTCAATTATTTTTTGTAATTTATTTTTATTCAGATAAAATTCGTATGACTTAAAATTTACCATCTTAAAAAGAGTAAAATTCAATAATTTTTATTATATTCAGTGTTTCACCACCATTATCACTATTTAATTCCAGGACAGTTTCATCACCCCAAAAAGTACCTTTTAGCAGTCACTCCCTATTCCCTCTTCTCCCTATATCTGGGAACTGCTAATCTACTCCATGTCTCTATGGATTTGCCTATTCTGGACATTGTGTACAAATGGAGTCAAACTATATGTAGCCTTTTGTGCCTGGCTTCTAATTAGCATGCTCTCAAAATTTATCTCTGTTGTAGCATGTATCAGTACTTCATTCCTTTTTATGAATGAATAGTATTTCATTGTAGTATTTCATTTTATTTCATAAATGTCACATTTTGTTTATCCATTCATTAGCTGATGGATATTTAGGTTGTTTCTACTTTTTGGCTATTATAAATGCTGTTATGAACATTCGTGTAAAAGTTTTGTGTAGACACTGGTTTTCAGTTCTCTTGTGTATATGCCTAGGCATAGAATGGCTAAGTCATATGGTAACTCTATTTAGCTTTTTGAGGAACTGTTAAATTGTTTTCCACATCAGCTACACAACTTTATATTCCCACCAGCAATGTATGAAGATTCTAATTTCTCCCTATCACATCAACTTGTTATTGTCCTTTTAAAATTATTAATGTTATCGCCATCCTAGTATGTGCAAAGCAATATCTCATTGTGATTTTGATTTGCATTTCCCTAATGAGTAATGATGTTAAATATCTTTTCATGTGCTTATTAGCCATTGTATAGTTTCTTAGGAGAAATACCTATTGAAATCCCTTTGCAGATTGTAAAATTCAGTTGTCATTTTCTCGTTGAGTTGTAAGAGTCATATTCTGGATATACAGTTAACCCTTCAACAACATGAGGTTGAACTGCTCAAGTCCACTTACATGTAAATTTTTTCCAACCAAACGTGGACCAAAAATACAGTATTTGAGGGATGCAAAACATGAGTATGGAGGGCCAACTTTTTGTATGCATGTTGGTTCTGCAGTCACTGAGTATGCATGCGTTTTGGTATATACAGCAGGGTCCTAGAACCAATGCCCCATGTATACCAAGGGACCACTGTGTGTGTATATGTGTGTGTGTGTGTGTGTGTGTGTGTGTGTGTGTGTATTCTAGATATTAGACCCTTGTCAGATATATGATTTGCAAATATTTTCTCCCATTGTGTGTGTTGTCATTTCATTTTCTTGATAGTGTCCTTTAAGGCTGCAGTCTTCAACCCCTGGAGTCGCAGACAGGTGGCAGTCTGTGGCCTGTTTGGAACCAGGCCATACAGCAGGAAGTGAACAGCAGGGGAGCAAGTGAAGCTTCATCTGTATTTACAGCTGCTCCCCATTGCTCACACCACCACCTGAGCTCCACCTCCCTTCAGATCAGTGGTGGCATTCGATTCTCACAGGAGTACGAACCCTACTGTAAACTGCACAAGTGAGGGATCTAGGTTGAACACTCCTTATGAGAATCTAATCTCTGATGATCTGAGGTGGAGCTGAGGCAGTGGGGGAGTGGCTGCCAATATAGATTATCATTAGCAGAGAGGTTTGGGTGCACAGAGACCATAATAAATAAATTGCTTGCAGACTCATATCAAAACCCTATCAGTGAGTGGCAAGTGACAATATAATAGAAATAAAGTGCACAATAAATGTAGTGTGCTCGAATCATCCTTAAATCACCCCACCCACTTCACCCCCTGGTCCATGGAAAAATTGCCTTCCATGAAACTGGTTCTTGGTGCCAAAAAGGCTGGGGACTGCTGCTTTAAGACACAAATTTTAAAATCATGATAAAATCCAATTTATTTTTTCTTTAGATGCTTGTGCTCTTGGTGTCACATTTAAGAAACTATTGCTTAATATGCGGCCACAAAGATTTACACCTGCATTTCCTTTTTAGAGAGTTTTATAGTTTTAGCTCTTACATTTATGTTTTTTAGCCATTTTGAGTATATTTTTGTACATGGGGTGGATTTCCAGTGGCTCCAACCCCATTTACTAAAAAAGCGGTTCTTTCCTCCATTGAAGTCTTGGCAGCTTTCTAAAAAATCAATTGAGCATAGACTAATGGGTTTACTTCTGAACTCTAAATTCCATTTCATTGAACTGTATGTCTATCTCTATGCTGGTACTGCACTGTTTTGATTACTGCAGTATTGTAATAACAAGTTTTGAAATTGGGAAGTTTCAAGATGGTGTTGGCTATTTACAGTCCCCTGCATATCCACATGAATTTTAGGATCAGGTTGTCCATTTCTGAAGGAAGAAAAAGCAGATGGAATTTTGATACGGTTGCATTGAATCTGTAGATCAATTTGGGGAGTACTGCCATCTTACCAATAGCAAGTCTTGTAATCCATGAACACAGGATATCTCTTCATTTATTTTTATTTAGGTCATCTTTAATTTCTTTCAATAGTGTTTTGTAGTTTTCAGTGGATAAGTATTTCACTTCCTTAGTTAAATTTATTCCTAAGTATTTTATTTTTTTAGGTGCTGCTGTAAATAAAATTTTCTTAATGTTCACATTGTTCATTGCTAGTGTATACAACAGATCATTGGATAGGGATCTTCTATCCTGCAATGTTGCTAAACTTGTTTATTAGTTCTAAGTTTTAAAGGTTTTAAAAAAATACTTTAGGGTGTTCTCTCTTTCTATATATTATCTGAAAATAGACATAGTTTTACTTTTTCCTTTCCAATCTGTTTTTTATTTCTTTTTCTTGTCTAATTGCTCTGGCTAGAATTTCCAGTATAATGTGAATAAAAGTGTTAGGAGTGGACATCCTTATCTTGTTCATGATCTTGGTCAGAGAGCTTTCAGTTTTTCATCATTAAATATAATGTTAGCTGTGGTTTTTTTCATAGATTTCTTTTTATCAGTTCGAGGAAGTTCCCTTTTATTACTAGTGTGTTGAGTTTTTTTAAATTATGAAAGAATGTTGAATTTTATCAAATTCCCTTTCCACAATTATTGAGACAATCATGTGTTTTGTTTTTATTAACATGGTGTAGTACATTTATTTTCTTACATATATTAAATTGACTTTGCATTGATGGGATAAATCCAGTTGGTTGTAGCATATTATTCTTTAATATGTTGCTGGATTCTGTTTGCTAGTATTTTGTTGAGGATTTTGCATACATGTTCATAAGGGTTACTGGTCTATAGTTTGTGATATCTTTTCTGACTTTGTTATACCAATAACAAACACTAACCTCAAAGAATAAGGGTGTGTTCCCTTCCTTCCTATTTTTGGGGAGAATTTGATAAGAATTGGTGTTAATTTCTCTTTGAATGTTTTGGAGAATTCACAGTAAAGCCATCTGGTCCTGAGCTTTTTAGTTGTTGAAAGATTTTAGATTACTAAATTCAATGATGTTGCCATATATCTACCCAAATTTTCTATTTCTCTTCAGTTGCTTTTGATACATTGTTTTTCTAAGTATTTGTTCATTTCATCTACATTGCCTACTTGTTGGCATACAATTATTCATAGAATTCTGTTATCCTTTTTATTTCTAGTAAGTTCAGTAGTGATGTCCCCTCTCCTCACACCTAATTTTAGTAATTTGAGTCTCTCTCTTTTTTCTTGGTCAGTCAGCTAGAGTCATTTTTTTTTTTTTTAAATCTTTTCAAACAACTAACTTTTGGTTAAGTTTTTCTAGTCTCTATTGTCTTCATCTCTGCTATAATCTTTGTTTCCTTCCTTCTTGTATTAGGTTTAGTTTTTTTTTTTTTTTTGTAGTTTCTTAAGATACAAGGTTAGGTTATTAGTTCTGCCTCTTTAATATAGGCTATAAATTTCCCTCTAAGTATTGTTTTTATAGCATTTTATAAGATTTGGTATGTTGTTTCATACCAAACTTTCATTCTTCTCAAAGTATTTTCTGATTTCCTTTGTAATTTCTTCTTTGACCCACTGGTTATTTAAGAGCATATTGTTTATTTCCACATATTTGTACATTTTCAAAATTTCATTTTGTCATTAATTTCTTATCATTGTGCTTGGAAATATATTTTGTATGATTTCAATATTTTTAAATTTATTGAGACTTGTATTGTGGCCTAAAATATGGCCTATCTTTGAGAATGTTTCATGTGCATTTGAGAGGATTGTGTATTCTGCTGTTGTTAGGTGGAGTATTTCATGGATGCCTGTTAGAGCTACCTGGTTTATAGTGTTTTCCAAGTGTTCTATTTCCTTGCTATTCTTTAACTCTTTTGTTGATTTGAGTTATTGTTTAGTGTCCTTTCATTTCAGCCCCAAGGACTTCATTGAGCACTCATTTTGGGCAAGTCTTCTAGCAGGAAATTCTCAGCTTTTGTTCACAGTTTTGTTCCTCTGGGAATGTCTTAATGTAGCCTATATTTTTACAGTTTTGCTGGATATAGAATTCTATGCTAAGTTGATTTTTTTTTTTTTAATTTCAGCACTTTGAATATGGCATCCAATGGCTTTTGGCTTCTATGATTTCTGATGAGAAATCATGTGTTAATCTCATTGAGGATCACTTGCACATGTAGATTTCTCTCTCTTTTGCTATTTTTAAGATTCTCTCTTAGTATTTGGCTTTGACAGTTTGATTGTGATGTTCTCAGTGTAAGTTTCTTTGAGTTTTTCCCATTTGGAGTTTAGTGAATTTCTTGAATGTGTAATTTTTTTGTCAAATTTCCAGTTTCCTGACACTATCTCTTCAAATATTCCTTCAGCCCCTTTCTTTCTTTTTCTTCTGAGATTCCCATTTTTTTGTATATTGTTGATGGTGCCTCATAGGTCTCTAAAGTTCCATATATTTTCTTTCATTCTTTCTTTTTTCCTCAGACTGGATCATCTCAAGTGACCTATGTTCAAGTTTTCTGATTCTTTTTTCTGTCTGCTCAAAACTGTTTTGAGTTCCTATAGTGAATTTTTTATTATAGGCATTGTAATTCTTATGTCCAGAGAAGTTTATAAGTAATTTTTATAAAATATAACTTTAAAAATTATAACTTTATAACTATAAAAAACTTTTTATAATTTTTATTCTTTATTGATATTCTGTATTTGGTGAGGCAATCTTCTCATACTTTCCTTCAGTTCTTCAGACTTGATTTCCTTAAATCCTTGAATATATTTAGTATAGCTAAAGTCACTTTTAAATAACCTAGATCACTGCGAACTTTCAATTAGTTTCTAGAGTTCTGAAAAAGTTGATTTTGACCATTTTTTGAAGGCCAGTTTTATTGCTGCTTTTATGGAGGGGTGGAATTTGGAATTCTTTAATTCCCTGTTTTTGCTGACGTCAACATGCTATTATATAATCTTACATTTTAACAAAACAGCTATTTAATGGAATCCAGCCATTATGATAACCTCAATGAAAAATGTACAGTTATGGTTTGAAACTTTGTTTTCTGCATTCTCAACCTCTTCAACATCAAGTTGAAGAATTATAAAGGAGATGTTAGTTTATTTTTTTCCTCTTACCAACACACACATGCACCCTACCAAATTGCATTATGTTTATATATAATGCATATGACTATCTCCGTGCAAGACAGGGAATTCCTCAATGAGAGACACATGATTTGGTGGTATTTTTAAACTGTGGTGCTTATCACAGAGCCTGGCACCTAGTAGACATTTAATAAATGTGTTCAATAATAAGAGTGATGAAAAAATAGCTACCATATATTTAGCTCTAACTTTGGCCCTGGTCCTGTGCTAAGCAAATTTTTAAAATATTTTTTTAAACCGTGAAATATACAGATAAGAGTTCATGTAACATATATGAAAATTTTAAAGAACATTTAAACAAATGAAATAACATTGACATACCAACAACCAAGTGTTAACAGAACATTATCAGTAACTTGAATACATCAGTATTTCCCTCCATAAACCTTAAATTGTGTTAATCATTTCATGTTTTCCTTATAGCTTTGCCACCCATATATCCATAATTTTTTACTTTATTCAAAAATTCTATAAATGTAATCATACTAAATTATTCTGTATTTAAAAATCATTAATTTTTCACTAGTTTACAGTATTCTATTACATGGACATATCTAAAGACATGAGCTAATATTAGTCCAGATTGGGTAGGCTATGCTGAGGTAATAACCCTTAAGGGAAGGACAAAAAGAGAAACAGAATTTCCAGGATCAAGCCCTAGAGTATGCCAACTTTTAGAAGTCATGCAGAGGCAAAAGAGCCAGAAAAGAAGGTCAAAGTGGTTTGGCCAATGAAATGGAAGAAAAATTAGGAGAAAGTGGTGCCACAGAAGTATGGAAAAAATAGTATTTCAAACAGAAGAGTGTGGAATACTACTGAGAGTTCAATAAAATAAGGATAAAAAAGAATCCATTGGATTTGACAATATACAGGACCTATGGCGACTTTATCAGGTTAGTTTTGGTGTAACGGTGAGAGACTGAGGCCATACGGGGAGGCTGTAAAGACAAAATGGGAAATAAGGAAGTAGATGACAGCACGTGAACAGCCATGAAAGGAAGCAGAGAAATAGCGAAGTTGGGATCTGAGAGGTGGAGAGATTTTTAAAATATTATGAACACTACAATGTTGTGTATCCCATCAAGAATAATCCTAGAGAAGCCAGTTGTTGATAAAGCAAAATGAAGACATTGCCCAGAGAGAAAAGGCATTGAGAAGATGAGAGAATGGAAGTCAGAGAATAAAAGAAGAGAACAGCCTGTCACAGGAAGAGGGACAACATCTCCAATGCAAAAGGAGGAAGGATGGAGATAATGTTTGAGGGTAGGAAAACGAGGAAGATTAATCCAACGGCTTCTATTCTCAGTGAATTATAAAAGATATTAACTAAGAGTAGGGGTGAAAAAGTCCTCTTGAAAAGTGGGAAGGTGAGTTTGCCAAAGAGACAGAGTAGAAATACAAAGTAATATTGAGTGTCTTAGTCCATTCGGGCTGCCTTAGGAAAATACCACAAACTGGGTGGCTCATAAACAGAAATTTATTTCTCATACTTCTGGGGCCTGGCAAGACCAAGATCAAGGCACTGGGAAATTCGGTGTCTGGTGAGGGCCCACTCAAGTACAAGCATACAGAAAGAAAAGGAAAAGTTCAACCAGAGGAGGATTTTGCCAGGCAGATAAAAAGGGCTGACATGCATTATCTAGGTTATAATTAATACTTATGCCAAATCAAAATAGTTCAAAATGCAAGCTATGAAGTATTTAGCAAATCTAAGTGTGATGTTAAGGATTTTACTTATAATCTTCTATTTTGACTTTATTCTCAAGATCATATAATACCACATTTTGCCAGCTAGTCTTTCACTGGTTATTTCAGTTTTGCCCTATATTGTACTTCTTTTTCTATCAGTAGATTTTCTAAAAACATATCAATGAGATATATAAAAATGCTGCAATGGTCATTAGTCTCGAAATAGTTTAATATTTTATTTGCAAAAAACAAGTAAAAAGCAAAATACATTTTTTCCCACTAGAAAACAAAGGAATTCTCTAATGGCAAAGTATCAACCTTTTTTCACAGTAGAAATAAATTACGTAAAATTTAATCTCTTGACTTATACTTTATTTTCTATCTTTTACATATCACATATATTCACTGAAGGAAAAAAAAACTAAAAATACAGATTTTTATACCAAAACAGATAATATATAATCAGTCTTGCTCCAAAGAATCACATTAGTTATAAACAATTATAAACTTCAGATAGATGAATAGGCCATGTTCTATGAATACTAATTTGTTATATACTAATCTACTATAAATACTAATTTTTTGTTATTGTTTTTCAAAATATTTCAAACTAGTCAATTTTTTCCCCTCATGCCTCAGTTTTCTCATTTAGAATTTAGGAACTTATCCCTTTTTATGGATTTATCAGAAATTAAAAATTTTTTGCTAATAAGAATTACCCTTGAAATCTTGGTAACATAGTAAAGTCACATCAAGCACATAGAGATTTATTCTTTAAAAAAATACCATGAGTCTGAATCTTCCTCATAGGTAAAGCTGTAAAGTCAGAGCCCAAGTTATACTTTGTAAGGAGCCACCATGGAGACAAGACACACTGCCCTGCAACTCTTCCTCTGGCAGCGTTTCCTCCGTTGTTAGTAGATCGTTGTTTCTTTGGGTTGAATACCAGACAAAATCTGTAGTTGGTTGGATTTAGGGTCCATATTGTATGACAAAAACCTATTTTTAAACTCTAGGCTTAGACGCAGCTCTGGCTACCTGCATGCCTATACTCATCCAAAGTGCTGAGCTCCCCCTTGAATTCCTTCCAGGTCATCCACAGAGTGGAATCTACCCTGCTTAAGTTCCTTTCTCCCCCCTTTTTTCCTTTTTTGCTTAGTGTATATTTAAAATTGCATAAAAATGTGTGTAGGCAATTATACACAGTGTGCTAGAACAAAAAAGAAAGGAGATTCACTGCTAAGTACACCAGCCGCATAATCCATTGCTCTTTTATAACAACTCTTTAAGGGCTGTGACATAGGCTAGGTCCAAAAAGCTACTAAGTTTATCTACTTACATTAATGAGGAAAGCAAATGAATATTTAGGTACAGAGACATTTATTAAATCATACCCTCTTACTAATTATTAAGTTTAGACAGATTTTTTATATGCTGTTAATTTAGAGCTAGTCTTGTAAAAAAAAAATCCCTCAAACCTTTCACACTACTTTTTGCTTTCAGAATAGAGGGGAAACTACAGAGCTGGAGAGGCAGCTAGCAGGGAATAGAGCATCTCTGTATAGAGGGAAGATACAGAGCATTACTATCTCAGGTCGACATGTTACTTACTTCATGTTATTGAGACCAGAACAAATCACTGGGACCCATAATGTTATGATACAAAGAAAACTGGAACTATCACATTTCAAAGTAAAGATTAATGGACTAAAGAACAAAATAATGTACAGTGTTTTAAAGATGCAATGTCTTGCTAACACAATCCAGTCAGGTAATTAGGAGAGAAGAGTCTGCACTTGCTGCGGCGATCGGTGTAGGATGCTCTCTGGATCTTTGTATTCATTGGCTGGATCCGTCACAGCTGCATACACTTCACTGTAGGCTCTGCAGACTAATTCTGTGGACTGCCTTACGATCTGCTCTCTATTGATAGCCAAGCAAAATGTGAACACATCATCTGAGAAAAATGTATTTACTAAGAATTGTAAGAACGCTTCATATTTGCATCAATATATTTCCTTTTCATTATTGTATACACTATTTAAAAATCACTCCAACTACCCAAGTTAGTTATCTTAATTTGGGGATAAAACACACTTTTTATATTTATTATGTATTAAATTCTTCTTCATTACTGTGTAGGTTCCAGAGGGCAGGAACTGTGTTTTGTTCACTGTTGTATCCTCAAGGTTAGAAGAGTGCCTGATAGATTTAGGATTGCTGAACAGGAAGCAGAAACTGTGACCGTGTGACAATGTATCGATTTTGCAAAAGCAAATGATAATACATTAATCTTAAAGAAAGAGGCTTACGATTATTCAAATTTACAAATACTTTTATCTCTCAGAAAAACTTACAGTAAGCGGCTTTCATGTATAGCTCCTACCCTAACAGTTACATCTACATTTCTCTTTATCTCTCTGTAACATTAAGCTAAAGTGTGATACTTGCTTACAACAAATCACAGAATTCTCAGAAATGTGTATTTCTACAAAAATGCACATATAAGAATAATAGACATAGTCTTGCAAATGTTTTTAAAATTATCCAGCTAGAGAAGGACAGTATTAAGTTCATTAAATCTGCACCAACTCTCTCCATGTTTTCGTGACATTAACTTTCTGTCGTTCCCAGCTACTTACTATTCATATATCACTATACTTAGTCATGAGAACCCTGGTAGTAATTTTCTGATTTTTACCAAACTAAACTACAAATGTATCTTTCAAGCTTTATTCCTAAACCTACTTTTCTTGTAATGTTTCTTGCTTTTGTTAATAGCGTAGTCCCATCATCGCAGTTCGGGTTCTAATGAACTCTTGCCTGGAGTACACAAAACCTCCTAGCTGGTCTTCCCCCTTTTAGTCCCTTCCACATTCGGTCCCTCCGAGGCACTGCTGTTAGAGTGATCTTTCGGAAGCATATTTTCTATGATGTGTCTCCCTTACCTGCGGCCTTCAAGGAGCTTCAGTGGCTTCCTTTGGTTTCAGGGAAGCCGATATTTCTTCCCCTACTATTCAAAATCCTCTAACACTTTCCATATCGTTACTTTAATTCTGCAGCCCAGTGCAACTCCTGACTTCTCTCTGCCCTGGTCCTGCTGACCTCAGTTCCTTTGCTCACACTTCTCCATTTGCCTAGAATGCCTCTCTCACCACTTTTAAACGTCGTGATGTTCAGCAAAAATGCTCTCTCTCATCCATGAAGTTTCCCCTGACCTTCAGAGCTAGAAATAGTTACTTCCTTTTTGGAACATCTACAGCACTTTTTCTTTTCCTCTCTTCTGACGTTTACCACTTCTGACAATAAAGCATCTACATTTTCTTGATTCTCAGATCCTAACAGATTGGGGGAGACGATAGTTCCACATGAAACGTATGTGACAACTGCAATACAACCCAATTTTAAAATGAACTATAAAATTGTTTAGAATTACAGAAATATATGATCTTCATTGTGTTAGCTGCCCTGCAAAACTTCAAGTAACTTGAGATTATTTATGTTCATATGTCCTGTCCCTTAAAACCCAATATATTTTGAATATGATGGGGTCTCAATAAATAATCACTAAATGCTTGAAGAAAAATAACTTTTTTCTTATTTAAGGAGTCCCGTTCTGGCCTCACGAACCACCATTCTTTTCCATAGCATGGAGTCTGTGGTTATTTCAGGCCAAGCTTTTTCTTCACATAGACAAGAATACACATATGTGACTGGCCACAAATAGTAATGGTGGTAACAGTAATACTGTGTTAGTCGTCACACAAATCAACACCATGAAGTCACCATCATTACTACATATTCTTTAAGCTGTTTTTCTAGGAAGTATATTCTTTTTTGATATTAATAATAATGGCCAAAATAATACATTTGTAAGACCATCTTTGGAAATATCTATATCTATGGTTTAGAAAAGAACAAAACTAGCTGGATGGAATGAGAAGTTCACTTATGATGTTAGAGCATCAGTACCCTGTCCTGATGAGGTACAAACTCTCAGCAAGTTGAAGCAACTTGACGTTGTCCCCAAATTGCTAAAGCTTCCTTAGTGAGAGTGGGCAGAAGGAAGACATACTGAGTAAATTCTCTGAGCAGAGTGGAGTGATGCTACTGGTTGTACTACCTTTCTGCTGGAAGGAATGATGGTAGAACCTGGTTCAGAAAACTACTTAACTAAATGAGGCTCTAAGTTTTTTTTTGATCTATTGATTGGTGATCTTTTCTTATAATTAATTAAGCTTAACAGTGAATGCACCAAAATGATGCAAACATTATTTTTTCATAAATGAAATAAGCTATATAAACCGGTATTTTAAAACTTTGTTAGCTATCATATACATTTGGCGTCCATTTTTCAATAAGTCAGACACTGGATTTTAGAAATAGTGTTTTTAGTTCTTTACGCAAAGCAATAAGACAGATTTGGGAGTGGTGTATAAAGCATGCACTGCTGACACCTAATACTCTAAAATCTACACTCAAGCCAAACCCAGCATATATTTGATAGCATACAAAGAGTACATGAAAATAAGGCTATTCTTTCTTATAAAGAGTTTAAAATCATAATAAGGTAAAATAATAAATGTTAAATACAATTTTTAAAAATTGAGAGTAACTGGTAAATGTAGAATATATTATTAAAACTTCTGAAGTAGTAAATGTTAAATTTTATTTTCAAGTCCTAATGATGAAAAAAATTTTAATTTACTGAACTTTAGTTGTAACTCAGGGCACATTTCTGTTTCTAAGCCAAATTAGCTTACGAACGTCTATCTATAACTCACAATGCAGCTTAAAAACCATTATATGTCTGCAATAGAAACAAAAGAAAGCAATCCTGCTAAAATACAGATAATTACGTAAAATCAAGCCAACAAAACCAAGCAAGAGTTTATAATTTATTTTAAATGTTGGTGTTAGATAGCACGGGGATTCTTCATTCTGCTCCTCAATTTAAGAAGCCACTGAGATAGGGAAGCGATTGAAAAATGAACATGGGTATGTTGGAGAAGATAGAGACAGCAAAGCCGGTAGAGAAAAGAATTCAATTTGTCCAGTTACAAATGTTACAGTGCCGTAACGACCTAGTATCATAAATTTCAAAAAGCTTAATAAAGATTGATATATAACTCAATGGAAATACTATTCTCTTTTTAAAATATGTTCAAAGAAATTAACTGTATTTTAAATAATTATTTTAAACAGTGAACTGAAATAAGAAATGAACTGCTTACTTTCAAAATCAGTGAGCTTGTCATTAATCAGTACTTCAGAATTTTTGGTTGCCATAACAACATGATACAACTTTCATCATTACCATAAACCCAGCATTTCTAAAAATAGCTTATTTCAACATCAGGCTCCGTGATCACTAAAATTGGGCTTTATTTTAGCAGCACAGTTAAGAGTGTAATCAAATGTGCCACAACAGAAAAGGTGACAACAGTTTAAGCCTAAAAATCTAAGAAGATGATAATATTCTTATGAATACTAGATTGGTTTAAATTTTGATTTTCCTTTATCAAACATCAAAAATGTCACAATGGGTCAAGTTAATTTTTCACCCCAGGTCAGCTTTCTGTCTCTAAGTGAAATTAAAACATAGTTTTTATGAGGCCAAGGCACATATCTCACATGTATTATCAATCACACATGTCAAACACCTTTGAGCATCCTTTAAAAATAATAAAATAATATAATCTCAACACAGAAAAGGGTTACTAAAACACAATATAGTCTAGTGTGGAAGAGAATAGGCTCTAGAATCAGAAATACTGGATTCAGGGAGGAGGGAGGAGAGGAGGGGTATATGCATGCACAAAGAGTGCAATGTGCACCACCCAAATGATGGACATATTTGAAACTCGGACTTAGGGAGGGAGGTGGGGGCAAGGGCAACATATGTAACAGAAACATCTGTACTCCCGTAATATGCTGAAATAAATTAAAAAAATTTAAAAAAAAATATCATAAAATAATATGCAAGTAATGGCTGATGATATAAATAATGTTATTTCAGGGGATGTGGTTTGTTTCATTTTATCAAAGTTTTTATAAATTTATCAGAATTACACAGCTTTATCAGAGAATTGTAACACTCACATATATTATTAAATATGTTAAGTAATTTTAATTATTTAAATTATCAAGTTTTATAACCCACAAATATTATGATTTTACCTCTGGATAGCTAAAAAATTTTTATGACTATTTCCCCCAAAACAAAGGTGAAACTACAGATTATTTGGCTTCCAGAAGCAAAACATTTTAATTTACAATTTGATCTGTATTAGAGAAACTAAGAAAAGGATTACTTCTTTGTGATAATTTATGCTATGGAAGTCATATCAGGAATTGAAAGAAAAATTTACTAAATTCATGAAAGTGTGCATGAAATGTAATAATTATTCTATACCTAAGATCTAACATTCTGAAGAAAATTATACCACAGAAAGTACATTTAATGTACTATAGTTTCTACTTCCGTGGTGTTAAAAGGTTTTAAAGTGCTTTGATGCAAAATGGCAAATGACATACTTTAGAGACAATCAATATTTTTTTCATTTGCTACTAAAAGGGAATGTTTCTGTGTGTCATTGTTGGGAGATTTGCTCTTAGAGAAGGAGCCAGCTATATTTTTAAACATTTTCTTCAAGAAATCTTTACCATGGACATTTTATTTCTCCATAGGCAAACTGCATTCCCAACTGACTTGCAAAGAAGTGATAATCAATGTGGAAATGCTACTAGAAAAATTAAGTGCAGCACATCTGAGAACAATTGCTTTAAATCATGAACTAAAAACAAAAATAATTCACCATCATGCATAACATCTGTCCCCTGTAAATAAAGTAATCTTATTATGTTTTTATTTAGTACGTTATGTTTTGCTCTTTTAAATAGAAAGTGCTTTTTATATTAATATGATATTCTATTAATTACAGATTTACATGATAATCATTCTTGTAAAATTTGACCATTAAAAATGGCTTTATTTAAAGTAATAATCACAAGAACACAAGTTAGAAACCCTATAGGTAGCTGCTACATTTCTAGCTTTATTTTATAGCCTGGAATCAGGTATAAATGTCTATTAAGAATTGAAAAAATTGAATTACATTTTATATTTGTCACTGCAGAAAATGTTCAGACAAATTTAATGCTGCATGCATAGTTTTAGAAAAACACCATACAACATTTGAGGATCTTCTTAATTTGAGGTGCTGGATTCAGTTGTTCAATTTTAAACAATAAAAAAAATGAATTTTACCAACAAAGCAAAAATGAAAATTTAATCCAACCTGCTTCAAATATTTGTTTCTGACTAATTCATCCTAAAGAATATTGAAAATACAGAATTTGTATCATGAACCAAATGATATCTAACTCAATTTGACAAACATTAATTCTATTCCTAATGTCTGTGCTAAAAGGGATGATAGTAGGACAGACCTGTCCTAAGTTTGCACATAAATAAAATCTAAGTCTCAGTAAGATGTATTCATTTAAGTTTCTATTTCTCTTAATGTCACAGATAGAACATTTACAAATAAAATGATACAACATAACAGTTTAAAAATTAGTGCCTACAGATGTACAAGCATGGAGGTACTACAAGGGAGCACATTTGACTACAAGTTTTCTTTTGGCCAAAGCAAAATGAAAGATGATGAGCTATAAAATTCATAACATTCCTGATGAAAAAAATGTACATTTATAAATGAAATATAAATTTAAAATATACTTATAAAATGTATTTAAAATATGAAATACATTTCTTATGACTCTACAAATAGATTCTCAATTATGTAAAGTTAATACATTAAAAAGATATATTAATTTGATGTGGGCTAATGTGATGCCTCCAGATTTGTTCTTTCTGTTTAAGATTCATTTGGGTATTTGGGCTTTTTTTCTGGTTCCAAACAAAGCGTAGAATTATTTTTTCTAGATCTGTGAAATATGATGTTGGTATTTTGATGGGGATCATAGAGAATCTGTAAATAACTTTGGGTAGTATGGACATTTTAACGATGTCGATTTTACAGATCCATGAGCATGATATGTTTTTTCATTTGTTTGTGTTATCTGTTGTTTCTTTCCTCAGTATTTAACAGTTTTTGTAGAGATCTTTCACCTCCTTGGTTAAATATATTCTTAGGTATTTTATTTTCTTTGTAGCTATTGTGAATGATATTGAATCTTTGATTTGACTCTTAGCTTAACTGTTAATGGTGTACAGAAATGCTACTGATTTGTGTACATTGACTTTGAACCAGAGACTTTGCTGAATTTATTTATTAATTCCAGGAGTCTATGGGGTTTTCTAGATAGAAGATCATGTCTTCAGCAAAAAGCAATAGTTTGACCTCCTCTTTCTGAATTTGGATACTCTTTATTTCTTTCTCTTGCCTGATAACTCTGGCTAGTACTTCTAGTACTATGTTGAATAGAAGTCGTGACAGTAGGCACCCTTGACTTTTTTCAGTTCTTAGTGGGAATGCTTTTACCTTTTCCCCATTCAGTATGATGTTGGCTATGGGTTTCATATGTAAAAGCGTAGGCTTTTATAATTTTAGGACATATTCCTTCTATGCCTACTTTCTTAAGGGGTATTATCATGAAAGGGTGATGAATTTTGTTGAATGCTTTTTCTGCATATATTGAGATGGTTATGGTATCTTTGTTTTTGCTTTTGTTCATGTGATGAATCACATTTATTGATTTACATATGTTGAATCATCTTTGCATCATTGAGATGAAGCCCACTTAGTCATGGTGGATTTTTTTTTTATGTGCTATTGAATTCAGTTTGCCAACATTTTATTGAGGATTTGTCCATCTATATTCATAAGGGATATTGGTCTGTAGCTTTCTTTTTTGTTGTGTTCTTCCCTGGCTTTGGAATCAAGGTGATAATGGATATGTAGAATAATCTGGGGAGGATTTCTTCCATCTAGATATTATGAAATAATTATTATAGCATGGGTACAGCTCTTCTTTGTAGATCTGGTAAAAATTGACTATGCATCCATCTTGTCCAGGCAGAAGAATGAAACAGGACCCCTACAGAGGTACAGGCTTGTTACAGGCTGACTATCACCAAAGTACTTCCTCACATTAGTTGTGTGTCAAATTTACTATTTCCCATTGGAAACAATTAGGAAGATAATAATAGATATCATCAAGAAAGATATGGAAACACTAATGTAATTACAAACCAAATGCCATGGTAACAGAATGCAGTTCTAATCCTCATATGTTGGAGAAGTATATACACCAAACATTTTGCTATTCCTTTTTTGTACTTCTCCAATTAGCACAAATTTCTGTCATGCCATATGGTCCCATGAGGTATGAACCTAAAGAGATATTGCATAATCAGGCTTGCTGTCTACTTATGGTATCTGTTTATATAATGTTTGGCTCAAGAAGGGGAAGGAGGCTCAATTGTGGAAAAGAGAAGGAAAATGAAGGAGATAGTTTAATGTCTTCCTCCTCTCCATCTTCATGGACTGGCTTTTAGCTTCTGAAGAACAGGACACTACAACGACAGCCAAACCAATGATGCTAGGGAACTCTGGTGATAAAACTACAACAAAGTTGGTGACAGACATTTTCCCCATTTATGGGTGGATAAAGGAGAGCTTCCACGAGGGAGTCAGCAAAGAAAAAAGTCATGACACCTTGCTGTGTGTATGTACCCTGGAGAAAGAATGAAGTAGAGGTTGGAATTTTCTCAGAGGTACAATAGATAACTTGAGAACTCAGAGTTCAATTCTAGAAATATGAAAGATGTGTATGTGGCTATCTCCCAGGCATGATTAAAATGACAAGAAATAAAAGTAGTAGTATTTCCTTAATTGTTTTTTTTGTATCAACACAATTATTATGAAGTAATAACAAAGATTAAAGAAAAAAGTGCACAAAATTATTCATGTTGCATCATTAAGAATGAAAAATGTGTTTTCTGTAAATAGTCTTAATGAGGTATTTTGTACATTTATAATCACAGTTTCCCACATTTCTCAAAATATGTTTGAGCTGAGAAAAGGATTCCCATTAAATTTATTTCACCCATTACACAGACATGATTTTCAGGACAAACAAATTACAACTATTTTCCTTTTCCTTTAAGAAAGATAAGAGGTTTAGTGAATTCTGAATTCTTATATCACATGTCAGTGAATAGTTGTGACCATAAAAATCATTATAACAAAACTGTTAAATGTATACAGGGAAAACTAAAATATCTGACAATAAAATGGCATCATAAAATTATCTACATAACATTAAAATTTCTACAAGTTAAAATTTAAATATTACTCTATTATTTAGAATTCTAAATGAATACTCTTCAGCACCTACTCATGTTGATATTAAGTACCCATTATATTTGAGATATTAAAAATATTAAGGTGTTTAAGAAATAATTACATTATTTATTTGAGATGCAAAATGTAGCGAGGCGTGCTGAATAAAACTATGTTAGCCAGATAAGATGAAGTTCTGAATTAAGGCAATCAAGAATGTAAATTATAAAAATGAAATAAATTCAATGGATGAACCAGAAAGTAAAGTAAGAATAAAAAAAGCACAGGAAATAAGGCTGAGAATCATCGAAATGTGGGAGAAAGGTAAGCAGTGGAAAAGAAGTATTACCAAAGGGAACTGAAAAGGAGTAGGGAACATCAATGCTAAGGAAGTAAAGGGAGTTTCAAAAAAAGAAAAATTGAATGTAAAACATGCCATTGAAAATCCTGAATCTTTAATATTTAAGATACTATTAAAATTCCTGAATCTATAGAATCTAATATATAAGTGAAATAAAATTCTGTATTAAACACAAACAAAATTTGTGAAGGAAACAAGTCCGTGAAGCTTAGCTCTTAGGAAATTAGGGGCAATATTGAGGAACGTATTTTTAACAGAGTGATAAGGGGCAAAGTTCTTTAGCATGCACTGAAAAATCAGCAGTAAAGGAAGGCTAGGTTTAGACTTTGAGTTAGGATTAAGGTTACAGAGTCATGGAATATTATTGCATGTTGAAAATGCATGCAAGAGGGACACTGAAAGAGAGGGATGGAAAGGAAGAAATAATTTACTTGAATAAAGTTAGAATTGAGGAGAAGAGATAGTATCTGATGGAGATGATTTTCCTTGTGAATTATTGGAACATGTGATCTGCTAATAGTAGAGAGGAGTGGCTCAAGGGCTTTTGAAGACTGATAATGATTTAGAATTTGCTATGAGGAATCTGAAAAGATACTAAGTGGAGACAAATAAAGAATTACCAATGCATATTAAAAACTCAACTCTTGATATTTGAAAGAGTTTAGAAATGATGTCTATAATTGTGTCTATCAACTCTATTTGTCAATTTTCAGTCATGCTTTACATACATACATATATATATATATAAAGGAAAAGGAAAATTTGCTTAAAATACAGTGGGACTTTCACAGGAATTGTTGAGAAAAAGAAAGGAAGACTAGGGAAATGACTGCACTATCGTGTACTTCAAAGTGATTGATTAATACCAGGATTCTGACTGAATAGGAAAGGATTCCAAGACTGAAAAAAATAGGAAGAGGCAAGAGAAACTTGATTTTGTATAGCTATAGAAAAGGTTTAATTAAGTAAACCAGTGAGAGATCTAAAATTATAGAAGATGTATAGTAGAAAATTGAGAAATTTGGGTTTCAGATATACGAGATAGATCAGAGAGAGAATTTTGGCAGAGTGGAGGCAATAATGGTGACAAAGTGTTGAAATCTCCTTGAATGCTCTAATAAATACAAACGGAGCAACTAGATAGCAAATCTCAAACCACTAGAAAACATCATAACAAAACTAGGTGACAAAAGATTCTCCATGCAACATAAACAATAGTAATCTTCATCTGTTTAGGATGAAGAAGAGAGAAACGTTGGTTGTTTGACAAACCTCAGAATAGGAGAATCCCCAATTGGTCAAACTATATTCGCTGGAAAATACAGTGGCCAATTTGAGATCAGCAGTTACACATGAGAGGAGTTTTTACCAACACAGTAGCAGGCGGGTACAGGGTATCCACTGTAAGTTCCAAAGAGCAGTGTAGCCCCTAGCAGCTCTCCAAATTGACTAGTCAGGGATGCATTTCAGGGCAGAGCAATGCACTAAGGAAAAATCACCATGAGTGGAATCAAAATTGAAGCAAAACAGTGGCAATAAAAACTAAAAAGGACAAAGACATAGGTGAGAGAAGGCATAAGAGACAGGAAATAACAAAAAGCTACCATATTGTTTAACTAGATACAAAAACAACAAAAGAGGGAACTATGTAAATTCAGAAAACATTTATGAACCCTGTGTCCTTCTAGAATTCAGAAAATATGAATTCACATAGAAATGAGCAACAGAAAAGGAGCAAATTAAATCTCATAAAATTATTATAATTCAAAAACAGAATACAGATTCATATAATATTCTTAAAAGAATAAAAATATGCCAGGAGGACATGGTCATAAAACACATCAAAATTGTTATTTGCTATTTCAAATAACCTGAGACTTTAAGAAAATTCTATTAGAGTTGAAGATAAACAGAATGCAAAAACATTATCTTTTAGAACTGAAAAAAACTGGATTTTAAAACTGAAGAAAAAGTTAGAAAGAAAGGTAAAATATTTTTTCATAAATTTTGGCTAATCTAGAAGGAAAAGACAAATTATGAGAAATAGAAGGTAAAAATTAAAATGTGTAAGTCAAAAAGAAATAAAAAATAAGATCAAATAAAATTTAATAGAAATTAAAATAGTGAAGATAGATAAAGAAGTTCCAAATAAAATAGTAAGGTTCTCTTAAAAAGAAAACCAAAACAATGAAACAGAATAAATATCAAATATTATAATTTAAGAAATTTTTCCTGAAAATAAAAAGAAAACAACTGATGCTATATATCGAATGTGTATATCATTTACCTGAGAATACTGACTCAAAACAGTCAACCTTTAAAAGTATGTAAAAGAAAGAATACAGAACTTTAAATAAAAAGGAATAAATAACCTTTGAATATCTAGTTAAGAGTGACTTACAAGGAAAAGAAAATGAATCATCAAACTTTTCAACAGAAACATTTTATACCAGAAGAAAGTGTAATAACATATTTAAGATACTCAATAGAAGAAAACATGAGCCAAGTATTTTATATCCAGCAAAATTTCAAGCATAAAGTCCACCAACTGTTATCAACATGTAAGAACTCAGAAAATACTGTGCTCAGGAGTACTTCCTAAAAAATCACATTAAGAAATAGTAATAGTCTGGATAATTAAAATGACTGAGTCATTGAATTAAGAATTGGTAATGAGAATTAAATAGAGAAGTACATGTAGAATTTGGTCTCCATAAGGGTTAAAATATAGAAAGTATACTGAATAATGGCTACATTGACAATGTAGGTATAGTAAAACTGTTTTTTTAAATGTGGGAATGAGAGGGAGAGCATATTCCTTCCTTTCTTTTCTTTCTTTTTCTTTCTGCTGTTAATAATTATACTGGTGCATAGTTTTTAATATTAGAATTGTTACTTATAGACTGTTATGTGTGTAATTTGTGATAAAGCAAGTGAGTATACATGGAGTGTGTTCATTTTTCATTGTTTCTATGTCTCAAAAGTCTAAGCATGGCTTAAATGGATCCTCTATTTAGAGTCTCACAAGCCTGCAATTATGAGGTTATTCAGGGCTGGGTTCTGATTTTAAAAGCTTGACTAAAGAAGGATCATCTCATCCACTCACATGGTTGTTGGCAGCATTCAGTTCTTCATCAGTTCTTGATAACTTTTTTTTTTCGGGGGGCTGGCTGTTGGCCAGAGGCCACCTTTAGCTCTAAAGGCCACTTGCACACTTGCATTTCCCTAACTTGGTCACTTACTTAATCAAGCCAGCGAGAGTCTTTAAAGTAATTACAAGATGAAATCTTATGTTATGACACAATTATAAACAAATCTCATAGTCAAGGAAAAGGGATTACAGAAGGATGATTAACAGAAGGTAGGGTCATTGGGGGTCACAGTAGAGTCTGTCTATCATAATGGGATATTCCTGGAGAATAAGGGTGTGTGATGTAGCTGTCACAGAGATGAAATATAGAAGTTAAGTGAATATCACATAGTCCTGGTTTGAATTGAGAGTATCAGTGGAAACTCATGAGATGTTTATACCTCAGTACTTTGTGCCCGTCCAGTGTTTTGGTGCTCTATCTACTGAAAAATCCCCCAAACAATGATGAACATATAGGTATCCCTTGTGCCAAGATTGTGGTCTTGTACACCATCTTCCCCTAAAATAAATTATAGCTCTTAAATAAATAAATAAAACATTCTTAGGTAAGCAATCAACAAGATGAGTATGGAACACTAGCATTTTTGCTCTAACAGACAATGAGGAAGACATCAAAGATTACTACAGCCATGTCAAAACTATGCAGAACCAATTTAAAAACTTGAACAAAACTCACCCTGGCATGATGGAATACTCTGAGCTTCAACAAGGATGAAAACTGTAATGTTTTAAAAACCTTTCAAATATATTTTAAACCAAGAGTTTATAAAGATACCTTAAAGTAAATGAATTTGCCAACTTTGATGAATGATAGGGAGCCCATTCATTATCTAGAGAACAGTTACATAAAGTGAAAGACTAAACCATTCATTCTGCCAAATAGTAGATAGGTGGAACCATTTCTTTATAATTACAGCTAATAAATTAAAAGTAACGATAGATTTGACAAATTGTCAATTTGCATCCCTCAATACAAATTCATAGATCCAGGCAATTGATATTAACAACTTCCGACATCACAAAAACAAAAATTCACACAACTACGCAAAAGTTTTGGTCCTGCCAAAGGCCTTAAATTTGAGTTTGATCAAGTTTTTGGATTCAGCTGCCAATGTGCAAAAATAGAGGGGCTGGAGGAATATGTTGGACTATACCAGAAGCATGCAATCAAAAAAAAACGAGGCTGCGAGAAACTCTATAGAACAAATAGCCTCCTCAAGAGGTAAATTGTAAAAATAAGACAAAGATGGAAAAGAAACAAAAATGGGCAAGGCTAAACTATAGTGTCTAAAAATTAACACTTGAGTGAAGTAACTGCAAAGAATTGTAAGAAAGTGATAACTATAAAACAAATAATATTACTATAAAAGTCAAAATAGCGGCTAATTTCGTTGGGAAGTAAGTAGTTTTCCTTGGAATGGGACATGTGGAAATTCTACTCAAGTTCTATTTTTTAAGCCGAGTAATAAGTACAAGATTTCTGTCTCATAATAATTCATAAGCTATCCACGTGAGTGCTTTCCTGTATCTATGTTTTATTTCACTCTGCAGTGATTAATTATGTTTTACAAAGACTATAGTTTGTGTAATATGTGTGTAAAGGCTAAAAATAGGAGGTGGAGCAGTTCTAGGTTTAGGAAAAGCCCACGGTGAAGTGGCCACAGATAAGGGTTCTGAGGTTAAGTAAATAGTAAAGGGCAAGGAACTGTGATGCCTGCATGTTGACAGGGGCATGCTCATAGATGAACATGTATCCTAGATGATGGTGACAGAAGAAAACTGCTCAAGGTATGAAAAGCATCAGTAAATGTGTGGAAGTTGCCTAGGGTGAAGAAACGACAGTAGAGCAAAGACAGTAACAAAAACCAGAGTAACTAAAAAGATCTTTTAAAACTAATCCAGAGCTTGAGTGGATATTAATAGAACCTGTTTAACAAAATAGCTCCTTCACAGTACTCAATAAATCAATCCTTGAAAAGGTTAGGAATTTCTAATGGGATCATATATTTCTACCCACAGTTGCTAGTTCCAAAGTTCCAAGAATGGTTGGTTCTAAAGATAGATATTGTTTATCTATCTTAAGAAAACAGAAGAAAGTAATACTCATTATCAACTATTATACATTAGTCAACAATCCTGTGTTTGGCACTGTAAGTGCATTATATTGGCAGATAATTCAGTGGCAAAGCAATTTTTCTTCTAGTGTACAAGTTGTATAGTGGAGGAGGGCTGTACTTGCCAGTAACAATGCAATGTCATATCTGCCAGTAAACCCTGGTGGCTATAGGAAAGCTGTTTTGCTTTTGTTTTTGTTTTTCTTTCTATTTTTGTTTTTTTAACATTTACTGAACACCATTCATGCATGATACTCGAAGGAGAACTGAAAATGTTTATGAGTCAGAAAGAAGAGAGGTACTGTTTTTATTATGCAAGAGTCTGATTTTAAAAGAAATAGAAGTTGCTAAAATGAAATGTACACTACAAATGTTAACTTACAATTAAATGGAATTTTTTTCTCTCCAGGAACTCCATGTTCTGTTAGTGACTTCAATTTTGTTTGTTTCTTTGTTTGTTTGTTTTTTTGGACACTTACAGGGGCACAAGTATTTTGGTTACATAAATCGCTTTTGCACAGCCTAAGTCAGAGCTACGAGTATGACCATCCCCCAGACAGAGTGCACCGCACCCATTAGATGTGAGTTTACCTATCTCCCCTCCCCACTGTCACCTGCCTGACACCCAATAAATGCTACTTCCATATGTGCACATAAGTTTAGATCAATTAGTACCAATTTAATGGTGAATACATTTGGTGTTGGTTTTGTCATTCTTGTGATACCTCACTTAGAACAACAGGCTCCAGCTCCATCCAGAATAATACAAGAGGTATTAGTTCACCAGTTTTTATATGGCTGAGTAGTATTCCATGGTATATATATGCCACAATTTATTTATTTATTTATTTACTTTTTATTTTGGCATAATATGGGGGTACAGATGTTTAGGTTACATGTATTGCCCTTGCCCCCCTCCCAGTCCAGGTTTCAAATATGTCCATCCTATTGCGTGATGCACATTGCACTCTTTGTGTATGATATGCCACAATTTATTAATACACTCATGGATTGATGGGCACTTGGGTTGCTTCCACATCTTAGTAATTGTGAATCATGCTGCTATAAAAACTTGAGGGTAGATGTCTTTTTTATAGAATGTCTTTTTTCCTGTTTGATAGATACCCAGTAGTGGGATTACTGGATCAAATAGTAGTTGTACTTTTAGTTCTTTGAGGTTTCTCCATACTACTTTCCACAGAGGCTGTACTAGTTTGCAGTCACACCAGCAGTATATGAGTGTTCCCATATCTCCATGTCCATGCCAACATTTGTTGTTTTGGGATTTGTTGATAAAAGCTATTCTCACTGGAGTTAAAAGATACCTCATTGTGGTTTTGATTTGAATTTCCCTGATGATTAGAGATGTTGAATATTTTTTTCATATGTTTGTTGGCCATTAGTCTATCTTCTTTTGAAAAGTTTCTGTTTATGTCCTTTGCCCACTTTTTATTGGAATTGTTTTATTTTTTCTTTCTGATTTTCCTGAGTTCTATATAGATTCTAGTTACCAGCCCTTTATAAGATGTATAGCATGCAAATATTTTCTCCCATTCTGTAGGCTGTCTATTCACTCTATTGATTGTTTCCTTGGCTGTGCAAGAGTTTTTTAAATAGATCAGGTCCCATTTATCTATTTTTGTTGTTGCTGTGTTTGCCTTTGGGGTCTTCTTCACAAATTCTTTGCCAAAGCCAATATCTATAAGAGTTTTTCTGACATCATCTTCTAGAATTCTTATGGTATCATGCCTTAGGTTTAAGTCTGTTATCCATCGTGAGTTGATTTTTGTGAGTGGTGAAAGGTGCAGTCTTCAGTCTTCTACATGTGGCTATCCAAGTTTCCCAGCACCATTTATTGAACAAAATTCTTTTCCCCAGTGTATGTTTTGTCTGTTTTTTCAAAGATCAAATGGCAATATGAGGATGGTTTTATATCTGGGATCTCAGTCCTGTTCAATGGATCTATGTCTCTGTTCTTGGGCCAGTACCATGCTGTTTTGGTTACTATAGCTTTGTAGTATAGCTTGAAGTCTGATAAATTGATGCCTCCCAATTTGTTCTTGCTGAAGTTTGCTTTGGCTATACAGAGTCTTCTCTGGTTCCGTATGAAGCATAGAAGTATTTTTTCTAGATCTGCCAAAAATTATGTTGGTATTTTAATAGAGATTGCACTGAATCTGTAAATCCCTTTGGATAGCATAGACATTTTAATAATGTTCATTCTGTCAGTCCATGAGAATGGTATTTTTTTTCCAACTGTTTATGTCCTCTGCTACTTCCTTCCACAGTGTTTTGTTGTTCTCCTGGTAGAGATTTTCACCTCCTTAGTTAAATATATTCATAGGTATTTTATGTTCTTTGTTGCTATTTTAAAAGGTATTAGGTCTTTGATTTGGGTCTCAATTTGGCTATTATTGGTGTATATGAATGTTACTGATTTGTATATATTGATTTTGTAACCTGAGACTTAACTGAATTTATTCATAAATTCCAGTAGTCTATTGGCAGAATCTTTGTGGTTTTCTAGATATAAGATCATATCAACAGTAAAGAGCAATAGTTTGACCTCTTCTGTTCCAATTTGGATGCCCTTGAATTTCTTCTCTTGTCTGATTGTTCTGGCTAGGACTTCCAGCACTATATTGAATAGAAGTGGTGATAGAGCGCAACTTTCTCTGGTTCCAGTGCTAAATGGGAATGCTTTCAATTTTCTCCTTTTCCGTATGATATTGGCTGTAGGTTTGCCATATATGGATTTAATATTGTGAGGTATATCCCGTCTACGCCTATTTTGTTAAGTGTTCTTATAAAAGGGTGCTGCATTTTGTCAAATGCTTTTTCTACAGCTATTGAGAGGATCATATGGTCTTTGTTTGGACTTCCATTTATTTGGGGAATTACATTTATTGATTTACAGATGTTGAACCATCCCTGCATCTCTGGATGAAGCCCATGTGGTTATGATGGATTATTTTTTTTGTTGATTTGTAGCTGAATTTGATTTGCTAAAATTTTATTTAGAATATTTGCATCTATATTTATAAGGGATATTGGTCTGTATGTTACTTTTTTGTTGACTCCATTCCTGGCTTTGGTATTAGGATTATGTTGACTTTCTAAATGGTGTTAGGGAGAATTCTTTCCTTCTCAATGATGTGGAATAATTTCTACAGGACAGGTACTAATTCTTTTTTGTAGGACTGGTAAAATTTGGATGTGAAATTATTTGGTCTGGTACTTTTTGTTATTGAAGGTTTTTTATTGCTGCATCAATTTTGATCCTTGATATTGGTCTGTTCATGAATTCTATTTCTTCCTAATTGAGCCTAGAAGGCTGTGTGTTTGTAAGAATTTGTCCATTTCCTCCACATTTTTAAGTTCATGTGCATAGAGATTTTTATAGGATTCAGAGATGATATTTTGTATTTCTGTGGCATCAGTTTTAATTTTTCCTTTTTCATTCCTGACTGAACTTATTAGAGTCCTTTTCTGCTTCTGGTTACTCTGCTATAGACATGTCAATTTTTTTTATCTTTTCATAGAACCAACTTTTTGTTTAACTAATCTTCCATTTGGTTCTTTTGTTATCGATTTTATTTAGTTCTATTGTGGACTTGGTTATTTATTTTCTTCTGCTGGTTTTGGGTTCGGTTTGCTCATCCTTTTCCAGTTCTTTGACATGATTCATTAAGCTGTTGATTTGTGATCTTTCTGTCCCTTTTGGATATAGGCTTTTTTGGCTATGAATTTTCTTCTCAGGACTGCTTCAGTTGTATTCCACAGATTTTGATATTTTGTGTCCCCTTTATCATTTAGTTTCAAGAATCTTTTTATTTCCATGACCTCACTATCGTTCAGTAGTAGGTTATTTAGTTTCTGTAACTTTGTGTAGAGATGAGTATTTCTGTTGGAGTTGATTTCTAATTTCATTTCACTGTGGTCTGAGAAGATGCATGTTATAATTTCTATTTATTTTAAAATTTTTTGAGACATATTTTGTGGCCTATGATGTGACCAATCTTAGAGAATGTCTCATGAGCTGATGATGAGAACGTGCATCCAGTGGTTTTTGGGTATAATGTTCTCTAAATGTCTCTCAGACCCATTTTTTCTAGAGCTCTGTGTAAGTCTACTGTTTCTTTATTTTCTTTCTAGAGGTCCTGTCCAGTTCTGTTGGAGGAGTGTTGAAGTCCCTAGCTATTATGGTGTTGCTGTTTATCATTTTGTTTAGATCAAGTAGGATTTGCTTTATGGATTTGGGTGCACTTTTGTTGGATGCATAGATATTGAAGTTTCTTATGTCTTCTTGAATTTTTCCCTTTACCATTATAGTATGTCAATCTTTATCTTTCATTATTTTTGCCTATTTGAAGACTACGTTATCTGATATGAAATCTGCTATGTCAACTTTTTTTTGGTTTCTATTAGTGTGGAATATTTTTTTCTATCCCTTCATCTTGAGTCTGAATGAGTCCTTGTGGGTTAGATGTGTTTCCTGGAGACAGAAGATACTTGGCTTCTATCTTTTTATCCATTTAGTCAGCCTATGTGTCTTCTGTGGGGAGTTCAAGCCATTCACATTTAGTGAAAGAATTAATTAAGTGGGTGGATTTCTGTTCATCCTGTTTAATTGAACTTTGTTGCTTTGTTTTCTCTTGTGAGCCATTGTGGTATCTGGCCTTTTAACTTTAGCTTTCGGGTGTTTTTACACCGGTGGGTGTCTATTGTACTGATCTGTGTATAATGTAGTTCTTCTCAGTACTTCCTGTAGGACAGGTCTTGTCTTGACAAATTCCCTCAATGTTTGCTTGTCTGAGAAAGTCTTTATTTCCCCTTCACATATGAAACTTAGTTTTGCAACATACAAAATTCTAGTCTGATCATTCTGTTTGAGAAGACTGAGAATGGGGCTCCAGTCCCTTCTGGCTTGTAAGGCCTCAGTTGCAAAGTCTGCAGCTATTATGATGGGGTTTCCTTAAAGTTACCTGCTGCTTTTGCCTTACAGCTTGTAGGAGTGCCTCTTTCATGTTTATTTTGGTCAGTCTGATGCCTTTGTGTCATGGTATTTGCCTCTTTGTGATGAATCTCCCAGGATTCCTTTCAGCTTCTTTTACCAGGATATCTATGTTTCTAACAAGGCCAGGGAAATTTTCCTGGATTATTTCTTCAAGGATGTTTTCCAACACTGTGTATGTTCTTCTTCACCCTTAGGGATGTCTATAATTCTTATGTTAGGCCTTTTTACATAATCCCATATTTCTTGTAGGTTTTGCTTATTCCTCTTATTTCTCTGTTCTGTCTCTGTGACTGTCTTGTTTAATTAAAAGGTGTTGTCTACAAGCTCTGAGATTCTTTCTTGGACCTGATCTAGCCTGTTCTTAAGGTTTTCTACTGTGTTTTTTAATTCCTTGAATGAATTTTTCATTTCCAGAAGTTCTATTTGATTTTTATTTAATATTTCAAGTTCTTTAGTGATTTTTTTCATTCACTTCCCGAATTGTTTTTATTATTTCTTTGTGTTGGTTTTCCATTTTATTTTGCATTTCATTGAGCTTCTTTACAATCCATATTTGAAATTCTTCATCTGTGATTTCAATGTTCTGATTTTGATTGGTATCCATTGCTAGAGAATGGTGTTTCCTTTTGGGGTCTTCCTTTCACTTTAATTCTTCACACCTCCAGAGTTCTTTCACTGATTCCTCCTTATCTGGAGCAGCTGCTGCTTTTTACTTTTGAATTCTCTTTTGTGTAAATAATGACATGCCCAGTTTAATCTCTCAGCCAGTAGGTGGTGCTTGTTGGTGCTTGTGGGTGACTCATCACACCCTTAGTGATGAGTCAGTAAATGCAGTAAAAGGGCATGCAAATTGACCTCCTTGTCAGTAGGTAGTGCTTGCCAGAAGGAATAAGCTGAAATTATGTTTTTGGGTCCTGTGACCAGCTCTAGCTCCTAAGGAGAAGCATTTTAAGTACTACTCAGTGTGATTAGAATGGTAGATCCTTTTATGAAAAATAAAGTTACCAGAGGCATAATCTCATTGCCACAACCTATGGGTGACACAGTAATTCGAAATGGAGAAACCCGTCATATAGTTTATTGCAACTCAGCTGCTGCTCTGTCATGGGGAACAGAGCTGCAGTGCTATCTGGGCACCTATCTGGATGACTATGGAACCCAAAGCCTCTCTAAAAGGATAAGCATATCATGCTCCCACTGGAAAATAGTTTTAAATTATTCTATCTGAATGGAGACCTTATAAATATCATCATCCAATCTTAACATTGGAATGGGCCTTAAAGGGCATCCATTTCAAACACATAGTTGCTAATAATGTAATTGCATAACAATACTTTATATTTTTAGTTAGATTGTGTAATATACACACAGATTTCTAATTTTCTAATAACTCTTCATGCAAAATATCAATATTTGTTTAATTACCCTCCTGCTACTCATAAGAAAAAATCAAGGCAATGATAATTTGTTTGAAGCTATAATTCCCTTGGTATTTAATAGAAGGCTACCAAATTAAAATTTACTTAACTAAGACACACATTACACAGTAATAATAGTTGTAGACATTTTTTCATTTTCTTTTCAATAAAGTGTATTTTTCTATAATTACTTAAAAGTAATTTTGGTTGGTATCCATTGATAATCCAATTTATGATTAAAATAAAATATGATTGCACTTTGTGGTTGCAAGTCAGCTGTCAGAATTATTAAATTTTTACTAGAAAAAGTATCAAAATTTACACATCATCTTATGTTCATCAGAAAGTAGAGTACAGAGGAACAAATTACACATACTGGAGCCTGAAGTCCTGGCCCATCACTGCTCTGCTTCATGAGACCTTGAAGAAATTACTTAATGGAATACTGCTGTGTCTTCACCTATAAAGCAAGGTTGGTAATAACACTGTGGCTTGTTATGGTAAGGCAGTTAGAACAATGACTAACAATTCTCGATACATAATAATTATTAACTACAGTTATTTTCCAGGTTCTGGATTAATGCAATTTGTGTAAATCAAGGAGGCTTTAAGTGGATGCACCCAGTTGGATTTTTGCAGGGAACACACTGAAAAAATACTCTAAAATTACCCTACCTAACAGCTAGGCCCAATATTGCTATTCTCTAGTCACATACAATCATATAGTTTTTGCTTCATGTCTCCAATTTTTTTAACTGTTGCTCTGTTTTTGCTACTGCTTTATAGTTTCCAGCAACATGAGACACTACTTATTCATTCCCCTCAGACTCAGTGGATATGGGGTTTGGTACCTGCAACCCCAGTGCATAACTCATCCAAATGGCATTTACTAAGCTACACTAGGACAAAGAGGCCTATAAAATCATATTCTTGAGAATGGAAATACCTAGAAATAGATAATATCTTTAATGAAATAAAATCTCCAAATAGGTAATCAGCTTCAAATGCTTTCTCCTAACTCTCATTGACATCAGAAAGTATTGGCATGATTGAGTCAAAATGAATAACTTTACCAGATTATAAAAAAAGTTTCTTATAAAGCTGGAATGATGAGAAAGGAATGTATAAGTTATTTTATTTTATTTCCCCTCTGGCCTCTGCCTATGGGAAAAAAGATATTTCATGCTAATCACAATTGCCTACTTGATTCTAGCAAAAATAAAATTTCATTGTAATTCTGCCTCTCCTATTACATGTTTTCCTAAAACACTTTTCCCCTGGTGTAGATAAGAATTTATAAATGACCTTTATTTTCATCATTCTTCTCTGACTTTAATTTATAGGTAAGGTGCAAAAGGCATTGAAAGATGAAAGGACAAGGTAATCATTTAATTTTCATTGCAGAAAAAGAAATTCTACTTTTAAGATCAATTAGCAGTTAATCTGTAAGTCATACGAATCTTGGATAAGGATAAAATAAGGAACATTCACAGTCTCCCCTCTAGCTTTCACAGAGATATTAACTTACATAAAACTACCAGAGATTGGTTGTTTTTTAAGGAGCTGATGGCAAGATTTAGGGAGTTTTATATTACTGATTTATTTAATATTTGGAAATCAATGGAAGGATAAGCCATTTTATAGTACTTTGTGTAGGTATATGTTTATATATTTGTATATCTTATTCAACTATGAACATTTGGCAAAAAGGTCCTCCATCTTTTATTTAGTTAATTAGGCACAAATTCATTCAAAAAAATCATAAAGCAACTTTCAACAATATGTGTAGAATAACAGAATAAAAATAAGAAAGAGGAGAAATTGTCCTGACTTTAGGTAAAGTAAGATAAAGTTAAGAGAAAGAATAATATGCAAAACACTAATCTCAGATGGTTTTATCAAATTCAAGGGCAAATTTAAGAGTTTCTACATGAATGGATAAGATGCAGGCAAGTCTCTAGAAATACCATTTTCCCCAAATAAGCTTTTTTATTATAATTGATACATAATATGTGTATTTATTTGTGAGTATGATGTGATGTTTCCACACATGTACAAAAGATCAAATTAGGTAATGAGCGTATCCATCACCTTAAACATTTATTATTTCTTTGTGATGAGAGCATTCAAAAAAAGTCTCTTCTGACTATTTTGAAATATACAATATTTTATTATTAACTCAAGTTATCCTACTATGCAATAGAACACCAGAATTTATTCCACCTATTTAACTGTAGCTTTGTATATGTTGACCAATTTCTCAATACCCTTCTCTTCCTTCCACTCCTTATCCTCTATTAAGAATTATTCTTTTTTCTGCTTCTGAGAACAACTTTTTAGATTCTACATATGAGGGAGATGATGTGGTATTTGTCTTTCTGTGTCTGGCTTAATTCACTTAATTTCCTCTAGCTTCATTCATGTTTCTGCAAGTAAAAACATTTCATTCTTTGTTATGGCTGAATAGTAATCTGTGTATATATATCACATTTTCTTTATCCATTCATCCCTTGATGAACATCTAGGTTGATCCCATATCTTGTCTACTGTGAATAATGCTACAACAAACACTGGAGTCTCTTTGACATACTGATTTCATTTCTTCTGTGTATAAACCCCATAATAGGATTGCTAGAGCATATGACAGTTCTATTTGTAATTTTTTCAGGAAGCTCCATATTGTTTTCCATAATGGTTGCCCTAATTTGCATTCCTACTAGCAGTATGTCAGGGTTTTCTTTTCTTTATCCTCACCAATACTTGATATCTTTTGATGTTTTGAGAGTAGACATTCTGACTGGAATGTGGTGATATCTCGTTGTAGTTTTCATTTGCATTTCCTTGATGATTAGTGATGTGGAGCAACATATCTGTTGGTCATTTGTATGTCTTCTTTTGAGAAATGTCTATTCAAATCGTTTGCTTGTTTTTTTTAATAGGGTCATATGTTTTTGTTGTTGAATTGCCTGAGTTTCTTATACATTTTGGATATTAACCCTTTTCAAATATATAGTTTGCAAACACAGTCTCCCATTCTGCAGGTTTTCTATTTGTTCTATTGACTGTTTCCTTTGCTGTGCAGAAGTTTTCAGTTTGATGTAATCCTATTTGTCAACATTTGCTTTTGCTGCTCATGTTTTTTTTTTTTAATTCAAAAAATCCTTGCCTGAAACGATGTTATGTAGCTTTTATTCTATGCTTTCTCTTAGCAGTTTTGTAATTTTGAGTCTTACATTTATGTCTCTAATCCATTTTGAGTTAATTTTTTCTATATGGTGAGAGATAGGGTCTATTTTCATTCTTCTGCACATTGATATCCAATTTCTCCTGCACCACCTATAGAAGAGGTTCTCCTTTTCCCATTACGTGTACTTGGCATCTTTGTTAGAAATCGTTTGGGTATAGATGGATGGGCTTATTTCTGGGCTTTCTATTCTGTTCCATTGGCCTATGTGTCTGTTTTTATGCCAATACGATGCTGTTTTGGTTACCATAGCTTTGTAGTGTATTTTACAGTCAGAGAGCATGATGACAGCAGCTTTGTTCTTTTTGCTCGAGACTGCTTTGGCTATTTGGGATCTTTTGTAGTTCCATACAAATTATTGAATGTTTTCTCTATTTCTGTGGAAAATTTCTTTGATATTTTGACAGGAATTTCATTGAATCTGTAGATCACTTTGGGTAGCATGGATATTTTAGCAATATTAATCCTTCCAATTCATGAACATGGGATATCATTCCATTTTTATGTCTTCTTAAATTTCTTTCATCAATGTTTTATAGCTTTTACTACAGAAGTCTGTTCACCTCTTTGGTTAAATTTCTCCCTAGGTATTTTATTTATTTTGTATCTATTGTAAATGGATTGCTTTTTAAATTTCTTTTTCAGATAATTCAGTATTGGCATATAGAAACACTACTGATTTTTGTATGTATTTTGTTTCCTACAACTTTACTGAATTCATTTATCAGTTCTCATCATTTTTTTGGTGGAGTCTTTGGTGTTTTTTATATATAGTCATGTGCCACATAATATTCTGATCAATGAAGGACTAAATATATGAAGGTGGACCCATAAGATTATAACAAAGCTGCCTTATACAGGTGTACCATTTTTGTCTTTTACATTGTATTTTTACTATACTTTTTCTATCTTTAGATAGGTTTAGATACAAAAATATTTATAATTGTGTTACATTAGCCCACATTATTCAATATAGTAACATGTACAGTTTTGGAGCCAAGGAGCAATAGACTATACCATATACTCTATGTATGTAGAAGACTATACCATCTAAGTTTGTGTAGGTATACTTTATGATGTTTTCACAATAAATAAACTACCTAACAATTTATTTCTCACAATGTATTCCCATCATTAAGTGACATGTGACTGCATGAGATCATGTCATCTGGAAACAATCTAATTTTCCCTTTTCCAGTTTGGATACTTTTCATTTTTTCTGCTTCTTGATTGCTCTGGCTAGGACTTCCAGTAATATCTTGAATAAAAGTAGTAAATGTGAGAATCCTTGTCTTGTTCCTGATTTTAGAGAGAAAGCTTTCAGCATTTCACCATTCACTATGATGTTAATTGTGGGCTTGTTACATACAGCCTTTATGATGTTAAGGTACATTCCTTCTATAACTAATTTATTGAAAATTTTTATCATGAAGAGATGTTAAATTTTATCAAGTACTTTTTCTGCATCTATTGAGATGATAATATGAATTATGTCCTTTTTTCTGTTGATGTGATGTATCACATTAATTGACTCGGATACATTGAACCACCCTTGCATACCTAGGATGAATCCCACTTGATCCAAGTGAATAATATTTTTGATGTGCTATTGAATTCGGTTTGATAGTATTTTGTTAGGGGTTTTTGCATCTGTATTCATCATGGATACTGGCCTGTAGTTTTCTTGAATTTTTGGTCCTTGTTTGGTTTTATAATTAGGGTAAAGCTGCCTCATAGAATGAATTTTGAAAATTTCCTCTCTTACTATTTTTTTTGGTGGAATAATTTGTAAAAAATTGGTATTTAGTTCTTCTTTAAATGTTTGGTAGACTTTAGCAGTTAAGTCTGATCCCGGGCTTTTTTTTAAATGAAAGATTTTCTATTACTGATTCAATTTTTTTACTGGTTATTGATCATTTCAGGTTTTCTATTTCTTCATGATTCAATCTTGATGAGTTGTATGTGTCCCAGAATCTATCCATTCCTTCCAGGTTTTCCAATTTGTTGGTACATATTGTTCATGGTAGTCTCCAAATGATCTTCTGTATTTCTGTGGTGTCAGATGTAGTGATTCTTTTTCATCTTTGATTTTGAGTCTTGTCTTTTTTTTTCTTAGCCTAGCTAAAGGTTAGTCAATTTTGTTTATCTTTTCAAAAAAATAATTTGTTGAACTATTATATTTTTAAGTCTTTATTTCATTTATTTTTCCTCTAATCTTTATTATTTCTTTCCTTCCACTTAATTGGGTTTAGCTTTTTATTGTTTTCCTAGTTTCCTGAGTTGCAACATTAAGTTGTTGAGATCTTTCTATGTTTGTAATGAAGGCATTAATTACTATAAACCTCTCTTTTAGATTTGCTGTATCCCATAGATTTTGGTATGCTATATTTCCATTTTCACTTATCTTAAGAAATTGTTTAATTTTCTCCTTAATGTCTTCATTGACCCAGTGGATGTTCAGAAATGTGTTTTTTTAATTTCCACGTATTTGTACATTTTCTTAAGTTCTTCTTGCTATTTATTTCTAGTTTCACTGCATTGTGGTCAGAAAACATACTTGATATAACTTCATGTTTTCAAAAATGTGTTAATACTTTCTTTGTGGCCTACCATATGATCTATCCTGGAGAATATTCTATGTGCTGGTGAGAAGAATGTGTATTCTGCAGCTGTTGAGCAGAATGCTTTATACATATTTGTTAGGTTAATTTGGTCCAGGGTATACTTTAACTCCATTATTTCTTTGTTGATTTTCTGTCTGGATGATCTGTTCATAAATGAAAGTGAGTTATTAAAGTGCCACACTATTATTGTATTTGAGTCTATCTCTCCCTTTAGGTCTATTAATATTTGCTTTATATATTTAGGTGCTCCAATCTTGGGTACATATATATTTATAATTATTATTTCTTCTTAGCAAATCGACCCCCTTATCATTATATAATGACCTTCCTTATCTCTTTTTATAGCTTTTTATTTAATGTCTATTTTATATGATATAAGAACAGCTCTCTTTTAATTTCCACTTGCATGAGGATCCTTTTACACCCCTTTGCTTTTAGTTTATGTGTTTCTTTACAGGTGAAGTGAGCTTCGTATAAGCAGCACATAGCTGAATCTTGTTTTATAGTCCATGCAATCACTCCATGTATTTTAATTAGAGAATTTAATCCATTTAATATTTAAGGTAATTATTCCTAAGTAAGTTCTTGCTGATGCTATTTATCTTCTAGGTTTGTTTGTAGTTCCTTTTTTCCTTTCTTTCTTCCTTTGTGATTAGGTGATTTTCTCTAGTAGTGTGTTATTCCTTACTTTTTATTTTTGGTATATTTATTATTGCTTTTTATTGCTTTTTGTTTTGTGGTTATCATGAGGCTTCCAATAAAATCTTTTTTCTATAACAAATTAATTTAGGCTGATAGAAACTTAATTTTTGTCACAAAGATAGGAAATGAAACAAAAAAAGCTCTACACTATAACTCCATTCCTTTTCACATGTGGAATTTTTGATATCCCACTATACATATTTTCATATTGCTTATCCCTTGATAAATTAATTATAGTTATTATTTTTTAAAAATTTGTCCTTTAGTCTTCATACTAAAGATATAAGTGATTTATGTGCAATATCCACAATATTAGAGTATTCTGATTTTATCTGTATACTCATTCTTACCTGTGAGTTTTATACCTTCTGATGTTTTCTTGCTATAAGTTACCATCTGTTTCTTTCAGTTTCATGAACTCCCTTCAGCATTTTTTATTAAGACAGGTCTGATGGTGATAAATTCTCTTAGCTTTTGTTTGCTGGAAAGACTTTATTTCTCCTTTGTTTCTAAAGGATAGCTTTTCTGAGTACAGTATTTTCTGTTGGCAATTCTTCAGTACTTTGAATATATTCACCACACTGCCTCCTGGCTTGCAAGGTTTCTGCTAAAAATTCTGCTGCCAAGCAAACTGGAATTCTCTTATTTATTATTTGTTTTTCTTTCTCTTGAGGTTTTCAGAATCCTCTTTTTGTCTTTGAGAGCTTAATTATGACATGTTTTGGGGTACACATATTTGATTTGAATCTGATTGGTGGCCTTTGACCTTCCTATGCTTGGTTATCCATATCTTTCTCTGGTTTGGGGAATTTTTCTGTTAATTATTTCTTTAACTAGCTTTCTACCCCTTTGACATTCTGAAGTCCCACTTTAATGCCAATAACATGAATAGTTTCTCTGTTGATGCTGTCCCATAGCTCTTGTAGGCTTTCTTTGTTCCTTTATATTCTTTTTTTCTTCATCTCCTCTGACTGCATATTTTCAAAAAGCCTATTTTAAGCTCATTAATTCTTTCTTCTAATTGATCTATTCTGCTGTCGCTGCCCTTTACTGCATTTTTCAATTGGTTCATTGCACTTTTAAGCTCCAGGATTTCTATTTGATATTTTAAGAAATGATTTCAATCTTTCTGTTAAGTTTTTCTGATAAATTACTAAATTGTTTTTCTATATTTTCTTAAGGTTCATTGTGTTTCCTTAAACAGCTATTTTAGATTTTCTGTCTAAGAAATCACATGTCTCCATTGTATTAGATTTGGTCTCTAGCACCTTTACTTTGTCTGTTTGGTGGTGTCACAGTAAAGACCAGGCACTGTGGGACTTTGCCCAAAGCTGGGTTTCCTGTTGCAGTCAGAGCACTGGGTTCCAAGGCAACATATAATGTCTACCACCATCTCCTTCCCTCAATCAAACAATGTCTCTCTCCACACTGTGCTCCTAGAATTGGAAGAGAAATGAGGCAGCAATGCCATGGCCACTGTGATGCTGGTTCATAACTGAAGGCCATAGCTGCTGAGAGCACAATAGCACAAGGGTATGCCCAAGGACCAGGTTGCTATGGCCTGCCTGCTGCTGAGTTTTCTTTGTGATTCAAGGCCACTGCTCATTGACAATGTACCTAGTCACTCAAGAGATCTGATGGAGTTGTATAAAGAGATTAATATTGTGTTCATGCCTGCTAACACAATACCCAATTCTTCAGCCCATGCTTCAAGGAATAATTTCCACTTTCAAGTATTATTATTTAAGAAATACATTCCATTTAAGTTCATGGGTACCACAGTGATTCCCTTAATGGATCTGGAAAAGTAAACTGAAAAACTTCTGGAAAGGACTCATTATTTTAGATGCTATTAAGAATATTTGTGATTCACAGTAAGAGGTCAAAATATCAACATTAGAAGGAGTTTGGAGAAAGTTAATTCCAATTCCTTTGAAAAGTCCAAGACTTCAGTGGAGGAAGTACCTGCAGATGTCATGGAAATAGCAAAAGAACTAGAATAAACATGGATTCTGAAGATGTGACTGAATTGCTACAATCTCATGATAAAACTTAAGTGGATGAGGAGTTGCTTCTTATGAGGGAACAAAGTGGTTTCTTGAGTTGGAATTTACTCCTGATGAAGATGCTGTCAATATTGTTGGAATGACAACAAAATATTTAGAATATTACATAAATGTAGCAGCAAGTTTTGAGAAGACTGGCTCCAATTTTGAAAGAAGTTCTACTGTGGTCAAAATGCCAACAAATATCATCACAAGTTACAGGAAAATCTTTCCTGAAAAGAAGAGTCAATCAGTGTGGCAAATTTCATTGTTGTCTTCTTTTAAGTAATTGCCACAGCCACTCCAACCTTCAACAACCATCACCTTAATCAGTCAGCAATCATCAACATCTAGGCAAGTTCTTACATTAGCAAAAAGATTACAAATTGCTGAAGGCTCACATGTTCATTAGCATTTTTATCAATAAAGTATTTTGTAATTAAGATACGTACACTGCTTATTTTAGAAATAATGCTATTGCATACTTAATAGACTACAATGTAGTATAAACATAATTTTTATATGCACTGGAAAACCACGAAATTGTGTGACTTACTTTATTGTAATATTCATTTTATTGTGGTGGTCTGGAACCAAGCCCACACTATCTCAGAGTTATGCTTGTATTTGTAGACTAAATAAAGAGATGACCACTATTGTTCACACTGTAGATTTTTTTTGCAAAGATTAACAAATTGATGAGGATGAAAACATCCCACTCAGAGCAGTCCTCCAGTAGTTTTCCAGAAAATCTATCACTAGCATCTGAAAGAGCATGAATTTTAAAGATATTTTATAGCAAGACAAGCACCATAGTTCACTTATAACACGTTGTTGAGTTTAAAATGTTCAAATAGTTTTTTTATTTATAAAGTAGAGAAAAATAAAACATACAAGGCATGAAAATCTAGGCTTGCACAATCAAAATCTCCAAATTTATACCTACGATAAACTTGTCCTAAAATGCTTTTTTCTACCTACATACAATGACCAATTTCAGGTTATACTACAAGATGTCAACAAGCATTGTTAGCAGCAATGTCCTCAAGGGAGAGGGATTAGTTTAAAACAGATTTATTAGGGCTTTCTAAATAACTGCAAGGTCTTCAGTTTGATGGAGTGAAATGGGGACCTCCACAAATTTTCAGCAAAAGTAAGGAACACTTTACTTTAATAGACCACTTTAACTGCTTTGTTGTGAATAGAGGCAAGGGTACAAGAAAGGAAGCAAGGGAATGAGTAAGGTCAGTGCAATAATCCTGGAAAGAGATGACAGAGGCTCTGACAGGAGTGCCAGCTATGGAAGAATAGCAGGATTCTGGATATGCACTAAAGGTAGAGCTATCAGGGTTTCCTGATTGATGGGTATGGGGTATGAAAGAAAGAGGAATCAAAGTTGTTTTGGTCTGAGAAAATGGAAGAACAAAGAGTAAAGTGAATTTGGGGATGGACAGAAGATCAGGAATTCCGTTTTGAACATATTAATGGCAAAGATGTTAATTCTAAAATATTAACATTTATTCCTGAAGACTTAAAATTCAATGTAAAGATCTCATGATTTGTCTTGTTTCTGCATCATTATTTTATTGCACATATCTTCAAAAAGTCAAAGAAACAATCACAGTAACATAACATGGCCTTCTTAAACTTTAAAAGATATAAGCAAGCATTGCAACTCTATCATGAAGTTTACTCATGTTAATGGAACTTTTTCCCTGAGTCTATAAGACTTGAAATGTAAGCAGATGCACTAGTTAAGTCATTGTTTCAGGTACTCAGCAATATTCTTTAATTAGAATGACTAAATCAAATTTTTGTCTATCTTTATTTTTCCAATTATATTTATAAAATAATAGTAATGAACTATATTTTAACAGCAATTATTTAATGACCTTAAAAATGCAGAATACTTTAATCTTATGAATTAATAAACCCACAAACTTTGCATATACTAAAGGATTTCTCAAAAACTTATTGTAACATTTAAATATTATAATTGTTAATGAGAAAACATGATCATTCTGATCATCTCCTCAAGATGTTGAAGAAACATTTGACAAAATCCAATATCCTTTCCTATTTAAACAAAAATGCTCACTAAAAAAGAATTAAAGGAAAATTCCTTGGTTTTTGAAAGACATCTTCCAAAATCCTACAGCTAATATTATACTTAATGGGATAAGAGAGATCATATGAGGGTGTCTGATTTTACCAATTCTAATCAACATTGCACTAGAGGTTCTAGCCAGTGAAATCAGGCAAGGAAATGAAACAAAAGCCACTTGGATTAGAAAAGAAGTAGTGAAATGACACACCCAGCTATGTAGAAAATTCAATGAATCTACAAAAAAGCTATTAAAAGGAGAGTTTCAAAAGGTTACAGGGTATAAAATAAATCTACAAAAAATTGTATTTGCATAGTGGCAATGGAAAATTGAAATAAAAATATTGCTCACAATAGCACCCAAAAATATGAAATACTTAGGAGTAATTTTGACAAAATATACAGATAACTATAAAATATTTCTGAGGAAAATTAAAGAAAGCTTAAATAAATGGAAAGTTATGCAATGTTCAAGAATTGGATGATTCAATATTGTTAAGATGTCAACTTTCTCCAAATCTACAGCATCTACATTCATCTACAGATTCAATGTAATTGCAATCAAAACTCCAGCAGGCTTTTGTTTCATAAAAATTAACAAATGGATTCTAAAATTCATATGGAAATTTAAATCAATTGAAATATCAAAAGTACTGAAAAAGAACAAAGTTGCAGAACTAAGACTACTTATTTTGAAGCATATTATAAATCTATAAAGATAGATAAATGAATCAGTAGGACAGAATAGAGTACAGGTATAAATCTACACACATATGGATAACTGCTTTTTCAACTAAGGTTTAAAGTCTAACTAGCGGAGAAAGAATAGTCTTTTCAAAAAAAAAAAGATTTTGGAAACATTTGATGGCCATATGCAAAAGAAAGAGGAGAAGGAAAGAAAACAAGGAGGCGAGGGAGGGAGAAAAGAAGGAAGGGAGAGATGGAAAAAAACTGATTTCAATTTAAACCTCACATTATATATAAAAATTAAATAAAAATAGATTATATACCTTAATGTAAAACCTAAAACTATAAAACTTCTAGAAGAAAACATAGGAGGAAATCTTTATGACCTTGGGTTAGGAAAATATTTCTTAGATAAGAGAAACAAAAAGCAAGGTCCATAAAAGGAAATACTAGTACAATAATAAACTGATCTTCATCAAAATTAAAATTTCTGCTCTTCTCAAGACTCTAGTGGATAGAAACACAAGCCACAGACTTAAAGAAAATATTGTCAAAGTGTATATCTAATAAAAGACTGGTATCAGAAATACATATAGAAAATTACAAATTCCATAATAAGAAAGCAAACAACACAATTTTTAAAATGGTCAAAATATTTGAACAGATGGTCATCAAAAAGATATACAAAAGAAAAATAAGCATATGAAAAGATGTTCTTTATCATTAGTCATTAAGGAAGGGCAAATTAAAACCAAAAAGTGATACTGCTACCTACCTAGTAGAGTGGTTAAAATAAAAAAAAATGACTATATCAAGTGTAGGTGATGATGTGGAGGAACTTCCATACCTGGAACATGAAATCATACAACTACTTTGGAAAACAATTTGTCAGTTTCTTAAGCTGCCAATATACACATATCATATGATCCAGCCACTCAAATCATAGTTAATTACCCAAGAGAAAAAAATGCCTCTGCCCATACAAAGATTTACACACAAATATTCTAAGTAGTTTCATTTGTAATAGTCAAACCTGGAAACAACCCAAATGTTCAAGTCAATGAATAAAGAACCTGTGATATAGGATATGATGGAATATTACTTACAACAAAAAGGAATGACCTATTTATACGTGATAGAACATGGATGAATCTCCAAATAATTATGTGAGTAAAAAAAGCCAGACTCCACCAGAGTCCCCAACCCTTCCAAAAATAACACATACTGTTTAATTCTATGCATATGAATTTTGAGGGTATGAAAATTCATGTATAATAGCTGAAAACAAAACATTAGTTTCCTGGGTACTAGATCAGGAAGAGAGGGGTAGGAGCAATAGATTACAAAGCAATCTTTTGGACAGGAAAAAATGGGGGTTGAAGGATTTGTTCATCATCTAGATTGTAGTGATTGATGGTTTCACTGGTATACACATACGTAAAACCTTACTAAGTTGTACACATTATATATGTGCAATTTTACCTCAACAACTCTGTTAATATTTTTTTTAAAAGATAAGGTGGTATTTTAATGGTCCGCAGAACTAGCATTCATGTGTTAAAATTTAGAATTTGCTTCTAAGTGTAATGGGTCTTTACAGTAACTCCATTAAATATACGAAGTTAAGTATTCTTCTGGGATAGCTAAGAAACTACAGCAATTGCTTACAACTTGTGACAACCAAGTTCAAAACTAGATCAGTTGCTGCAATTTAATTCTATTTTTCATACTTTATACTTTGTAGGTATTTTTATGCTTCCTTTAGAAGTTAAAGTACCCACATATACACCTAGAGCTCACAGATACACTTATATTTATTACTATTTTAAGAGAAAATGTGTGATGTTTAAAAATTCTCTTAACCATGGATAACAACAGTCAAATATACAGTATATTAGATCATTTAAAAATCATGAACTTATTCTACCACTGTAAAGCCTATATGAACTTGGTCTGCATAGAATTCATTCATTCATTCAACAAATATTTTTGAATGCCTATTCTATGTGTTGCTTCTGTCATGGTACACCTTAAATGAAATTACCTGATGGAGAGGTCTAACAAGTATTCTGTGGAATTGGCCAGTATGTTTAGGCAATTTAGGCACTTCTGGTATCACACCCAATTTTTCTTTGGTAAGTTAGATGATTTAGTTCAGTGGTTCTGAAACTTTAGCTATATCAGAATTAACTAGAGAGTTTGCTAAAAAAAAAAATACTGCTGGGTCCCAACCACAGAGTATCTTATCTTATCCAGGAGGTCTGTGTTGAGTCCTGGGAATTCGCATTTCTATTAATAGTAAGTTTCCAGGTGAAGCTGATGCCACTGGTACAGGGACATACTTTGAGGACCATTGATTTACTAGAAATCATTTTTAACTGTTATGTGAATAATTAAGAATATAGTTTAAACCTGGCAAGATAAATGCTTCAATTAAAAAAAAAGAAATATCACCAAGGAAGCACCTGTTATTCACTTTAAATCTCACTTCACATAATGTATTCCAATCACAAATGTGAAAGTTTGTAGTTAAACTGAGCCAGTGTTCCTAAAGTTGACATTTACACTTGCAAAATTTCTTTTACAAGATTGGAAGAAAATTTCTATAATCCCCAAATCTGACTTATTTCCCCAGTTAATGGGAGAACCATATTAAAGCAGCTTTGATCGTGCAAATTACTACTTATGTTTGAGTATCCTTGTGCCTTGAGCTATCTATATCTCTACTCTAAAAATATTAAAATATCACAGTGGAGCAATAGAACTAGATGAAACCCTTTGGATACAAAAGATTCAAGCAACGCTGAATAAATAGGGCATCTCACCTGGGGTTTATATACCAGCAAATCTGTTCACTGAGTTCCCATAGGGAGAAAAGTAAAAGAGGAGACTGGAACTTAAATAGATAAAGGTAATAAAATCAACTCCATATCTAATATGATAATCCTTTCCATAAATGAAAACAGTTATGTAATGAAAGGGTGGGAGCAAAACCTAATAAAGATGCTAGATTATTTTGTAAGCTTCATCTGATTTTCTTATCTCACTAAATAGCCTACTTTGTGGTGACACAGCGTAATAGTGTTCACCAAAGACTTCAGTGGATTCATGCCTTTAGCAAAATAGTGTGATACAAATACTGCCAGAATAAAAAAGCAGCTGGCGCATCAATATTATCTGTTGTCAGTGGTCTTCCCTAAAATTCTCATGTAAACAGAAAGATTTCACAGAAAAACTAAAATATGAGCCAAATTTGTGAGAACTTTCTCTATATCAATCCATCTGTCCTCCCACCCAACTATTTATATACCTATCACTTTTTAAAATACCATTTATTTTTAATACATGGCATCCTAAATGCTTTGAGGTTATTTGATTAAAGCCAATGAAGCTGTCCAGTGGAGGCATAACCTCAAATATCTCCTTTGGGATTTAAACCAAGGGAACTGCGTCACACTGAGAGTTGTACGGTACGTACTGAAGCCTGGAAGAATGCTTTCGTTAGGAAGGTAGGAATGGACATTCTTTAATCACACATTATGTCACCACATTCAGGCACTGGTTCAACATACGACTCGTGGAATATACTGACTTCTGTATAAATTTAGGCAACCAAGATCTAAAATTAGGAGGGGAGAGCAAACAGTATTACAGTTAGATTTGAATTGCTGCTGTCAGTTGAGAACATAATATTCAATGTGGTTAAAATATAACATGAATATCTGAGAAAACTAGAATTACAAAATGTTAATTGGGAAATATTTGTTTTAGAGACATAGGCCTAATACAAAATATTGAAAAATAAAATAAAAACATTGCTTTGTTTTGATCTACACTTTTTCAGAGAATCATGGCAAGTGATTTTTATGTGGAGTTAAAAAATCTTACAATCCTTTCATATTTCTCCAGATGTTATTTTTAAAATAATTACATGGCCTCTGTGTTCTTAATGGAGTAATACTGTGGATATTTATTTCTCTCTAGAAACTTTTGAAAATGCATAAAATACCTTGCATATTTGCTGTTTATCAGTTGAGGAAATCTACCTGATAAGTGATTAGAAAGGATCAGAGATTTGACAAAATACATTCACTAAAAGGGAATTTACGAATCCCAAACTCTAACATTATCGCAATTTACACAGTTGGGGATGAGTCTCAGGAACTGACAAGAAGTCAAGATTCCCATTCTGTGTAATTAATCAGGGCCCATAAGATGCTTCAGTGACGAAATCCTGTATCACTTGCATGAAACATATTCTAGCCACAAAGGAAAATAAATAAAAGGAATTCACAGGAGTTTTTCTTCAATTGTAAGTTGACTAACAGGAGTAACAGCATGTTTTAATGAACTACTTTTACAATGTAACAGTTTTGTGATGTTAAGCAGGTCACTAAACCTTTCTGAGCCTATTTTCTCCTTATTTGAGAAACGGGATGGTAACCATAGAGTATTAAATAGAATAAAACTTACAGAAGTATTTTAAAAGACTACTCTGTACAAATATTATTCACCACCTAATTATATTATGATGTAAGTGATGGAAGGCAAAGTCTTGGTATTATCAACGATGAGAAGAATGGCTTATATTTAACATGCATTACCATTTATTAAGTATTGTTCCAAACACTTTGTATATATTAGCTATACTAGTGCAATAACCATTCTATTATGTCCATTTTTACAAACAAAGAATCAGGGGCATTAAACTAGTTAATGTTGGTTACAGAGTCTGAATTCTCAACCAATCACTTCAATCTTATTAGTCTTAATTAAATAAACAAAACATTACAATAGATGCATGTTATTTGCAATATGTAATAATATTTATTTTTTAGAAAATTATGTTAAAATTTGAAAAAACTCACTATTGAGGAAACATGGTATTCAATATTTAGTAAGTAATTTTCAAATCTATAATTATTTTCATTGGCATAAAGATTTAATGCAAGAAATTCATATCTGTCTTTTGAAACTATTTCTCAATTGTCAATCTGTTTGTAATCACTTGATTTGGAGTGATTCTGTTGGAATATTAAAATGATTCTGAACTTTCTTTAAAAATATCCACAAAGAAACATAAATTCGTCATTCCAAAGTTTATGTTTTGATTGTTATCTGATTTCTTTCAAAAGTCAGTTTTACCCCAAAGCGAATAGGTTTGAATATAAAGCAAGATTAATTTTTATAGGAAGGGTATTGTACTACACGGGGCCTTGAAGAAAGAGTCAAAGGATAACATGTTTACATTCTGCTCAGCACCTTACACAGTAACAGCCCAGCTCACCCAGGCTTTCTACTTTGGATATCATCATTAGACTATGCTGGTGGATGTGGGTGCTACCATTATCTCAATATTACAGATAAAAATGTATTGACTCTTAGAGAGGTCAAGCAACTTTTCCAAGGTTACAAAGACAAATGGTAAAGGTGGGATGACAGCCAAACTCCAAGCTCTTAAATGCCTTGATGAACTTAGTTACTATCTTACAGTTGCACAATGACCTTGCACTAAAAATATTAATAGAATAATGGCAGAATCAATTACAGGGGAAAATACCCGTTAATGTATGTAGCGGCTTCCTTTCTTCAAATGATTGGTAAAAGCCCAACAACTTTCACAAGTTTAGAGAATTGCTTTTTCTAATTAACAAAGATTTTATTTTGTGAGGCTATTTCCATGCTGTAATAATATAGTCAATCTGTCCTTACTCTTTTTTTGATAGATACAAATTGATTATTTTAATGTTAATTATATCCTGTAGTTGATCACAAAATAATGAATGTTGAAAAGACAACATATGATAAATCATATAAAACTAAAATTATCGAACTGAAGTTGAAAAGAAGGGCCCAATATTAAGAAGCAAATCAATATTCTCTTCAATGAAAACTGAGTCAAAATTAAAAATTCATTAATAATATTTTGAAAATAAATATTATGAAAATAATATACACAAGATGGGCTAAGTCAGAACTTATAGGTAACTTGACTTTGGGTGTTTTATCATCAAAATAAGAAAAGAAAAAATAAACACTGTGGTTATTTAAAACAATACCCTGGGGGAGGGGTGCATAGGAGAGGCACAGGCCCCCATAAAATCAACTTCTCCAATTTCTCTTTTAGCTTAGCCTAGGCTACCTTAGCTATAACAGAATATGCAAATAAAAATGGAATTCTAGTTTAGGGAAAATGTTTTTTAAAAAAGATTGTATTGAGAATTGCAGAAAAAACGGTAAGTTAATAATAAACACATACAAATTTTTTTTTCTTCTGTGGTACAAGTTCATTTTTAAAAACTGTAAAATATTAACATGTAAAAATATTGCATTTTTTCCACTCAGCAACAATTATAAATAACATTAGCTCCATATGATTTGATTAAAAATATTTAATCAAAACGGTCATTAGTCAAAATGGTCATTAGTCAAAATGAAAGAGTGGTCAAAACATTTTCCCAGTAACTAACTTCCATACAAGCAATTTATTAATCTTTGTGCATCTTTAATAATTTTTGTCTGTTTTCAGAAACTTGCAGATTTTTTTTTTTGCTTTGTCCCCTAAGAATTTTTAGCTAATTTTACTGATCTGAGATACTTGAAGTAGTGAAATTTGAAAGTAACCTAAATATTCAAGGAGAAATATGAGTGACTTATGATATGCCCTTGTACCATAAACTTAGCTATCAATAAATTAAAATGTAGTCAAAAAATGTACCTATCGAAATGAAAAACAAAACGAAAAAGTGGTTGAACAGTGTATATAATGTGTTTCCAGGCTAAAAAATAAAAAATTAAAAAAAATTATACACATACATACACGTATATTTATGTACAGAAAGGGATTTAGGAAGGTAGACGTAATTGTGGCAGAGACCGTGATTGTTTTTTTAATTGTAAATTGACAAATTATAATAGTATGTACTTATGAAGTAGAAAGTGATGTTATGTTGTATGTATACAATGTGCTATGATTAAATCAAGCTAACATATTCATCACCTCAATACATATCATTTTTGCAGTAACATTTCAAAGTTACTGTATTTGCAATTTTGCAATATATGATACATTATTATTATCTATACTCACCATGCTGTTCAGTAAATCTCAAAAAACATATTTCTCCTATCTAACTAAAGCTTTGTACCCTTTGGCCAATATTTTCTCATTCCCACCAGTCCCTAACCTCTATCTGATAACCAGCATTCTACTCTTTGTTTCTGAGTTTGATTGTTTTAAATTCCATATATAAGTGAGTTCATGTGGTATTTGTCTTCCTACGCCTGGCTTTTTGAAAACTTATTTTTAATTTTTTTGTTGATACACAATAATCGTACATATTTATGAGGTACATGTGATATTTTGATACATTGTAATGTATAGATCAAATCAGGGTAATCAGGATACCTATCACCTCAAACACTTATAAGTTCTTTGTGTTGAGAACATCTCAAATCTTCTCTTCTAGCTATTTAAAAACATATATAAATTACTGTTAACTATAGTGACTCTACTGTGCTATTGAACCTAGAACTTATTTCTTCTATCTAATTATATTTTTGTACCCATTAACCAACATCTCTTCATCCCTCTCTCCCTTCTACCCTTCCCAGCCTCTGATTACCATAATACTACTCTCTACCTCCATTAGATTGAATTTTTTAGCTCCCACATATGAGTGAGAACAAGCCATCTTTGTCTTTCTGTGCTTGGCTTATTTCACTTCACATAATGTTCTCCAGTTCCATTCATGTAGCTGTAAATGACAAAACTTTATTGTTTTTGTATGGCTGAATAATATTCCATTGTGCATATATACCACAGCTTTTTTATCCATTCATCCTTTAATGGAGACTTAGGGTGGATTCCATATCTTGGTTATTATGAATAGTGCTGCAATAAACATGTAGATATCTCTTCAATATATTGATTTCCTTTCCTTTGCAGATATACTCAGCAGTGGGATTGCTGGATCATATGGTAGATCTATTTTTAGATCTATTTCATACTGTTTTCTATAGTGGCTGCACTAATTTACATTCTCCCAACAGCGAACTAACATTGTGCTAGCATTTCCCTTTCTCTGAATCCTTACGAGTATCTGTTATTTTTTGTCTTTCTGATAATAACTATTTTAACTGGGGTAAGATGATATTTCATTGTGGTTTCGATTTGCATTTCCCTTGTGATTAGTGACGCTGAGCATTTTTTTCACATACCTATTGGCCATTTGTGTGTTTTCTTTTGAGATATGTCTGTTCAGATCATTTGCCCATTTTCTAATCGGATTATTTGTTTTTACAGTATTTGTTGCTGAGTGGTTTGAGTTCCTTATATATTTTGGCTATTAATCCCTTGTTAGATGGATAGTCTGCAAATTATTTTCTCCCATTATGCAGGTTTTCTCTTCACTTTGTTGATCTGTTCCTTTGCTGTGCAGATGATCTTTAGTTTGATGTACTCCCATTTGCTTGTTTTTGCCTTTGTTGCCTGTGCTTTTGAGGTCCTATCCAAAATCTTTGCTCAGATCAATGTCCTTGAATGTTTCTCAATGTTTTCTTCCAGTAGTTTCATAGTTTCAAGTCTTAGATTTGTCTTTAATTCATTTTGTTTTGATTTTTGTGTATGGTGATAGATAGAGGTCTAGTTTCTTTCTTCTGCATGTGGTTATCCAGTTTACCCAGTACCATTTATTGAAGAGACTGTCTCTTCTACAAAGTATGTTCTCAGTACCTTTGTCAAAAATGAGTTAGCTGTAAATCTGTGTACTTATTTCTGGATTCTCTATCTGTTGCATTGGACTGTGTATCTGTTTTTATGCTTGTAACATGTTGTTTGATTATTACAACTTTGTAGTATCTTTTTAAGTAAAGTAGTGTGATGTCTTCAGGTTTGTTCTTTTTCCTCAGGATTACTTTGGCTACACAGGGTCTTTTGTGGTTGCATACAAATTTCAGGATTGCATTTTCTATTTCTGTGAAGAATGCCATTGGTATTTTGATAAGATTGCATTGTATCTGTAGATTGCTTTGAGTTGCATTGTTCTTACTCTTTATTCTAAGGTTCCTGAAACACTAGTGTGCAATAAGGAGAATGGCATGTATTTTTAAAAAGACCAGTGTTATCAGCATCATTGAAGTATTTGAGGATAATCTCTAATTATATTTTTGACGTTTTCTAAAACATGCTTCAAATTAATCCTACAACCTTAAATTCTGCTTGTTTTTAAAATAGTATAGCTAGTCCCTTAATACCTTAGAAATACTGATGCCATAATTTTTTTTAATAATGTACAACACTCAATAAACTATATTTGCTCAAAGTTGTGTTTAATTTTTCAGGGAGCATTAGGTCATAAATAAGAGAAAATGTGAACGTTATCATTAATAACACTACTCAATGACATGCACTTTATGTGCCTGTGACCTTATCACTGATAGCAGCACTCAGTGAGAGGCATTTTATGTGCTTGTGTTTAAGCAACGAAATCCTATGGTGCTATTTGACATCAAGTACACTGGAGCCTATGGATATCTGTGAATATTGTTCCTTTTGTTACTGTTGTTTTGTTCTGTTTTGTTGGCAGATTTGCATTTATCAATTAAAATACAAACAAATGGCATATGTTCCTTGTTTAACAACTGTCCTTTTGAGCCTTGGTAACATGCACAGTAGATAAAATAGTATCACCCTGACTGACTCATTGATTTTTTTTTTTCCCCCCTTGTACTTGCCCTTTTCATTGTATAGGTTTAAACTGCTTTGACAAAGGTTACAAGTTATTCAAAATTGCTTAATTTGATGGACACTTTTCTGTTCTCATCTTATTTGACTGGTTTTTAAACTCTTGGAGACTCTAAATATCAGTATCCTCAGGGGTCTGAGCATGGCCTCCTGCTCTTCCCTGAGTGACCTTGTTCACCTCCTTGGCGTCAAGGGTCACATAGTAAATGTTTACTCAGAATCTCAATCCTGAGCACCAAACTCAACCAATTTATAACTTCCTACAAAATATAAGCTGCCCATGGTTCTGCAATGTCTGTCAGATAAACTCTGAATTTTTTTGAGATGGATATACGGTTCTTGCGTAACCCCGTTTCCATCCACCACTCTCTCGGTTGTTCCTCTCAGCAGACACCATGTTAAGCCATGTGCCGTGGGCTCACAAAAACACTTAGAGATTCTTATGATGAAAACTTGTTTTGTGCCATATTTTCCTCTTCCTAGAATGTATTCTTCTTAATTCAATGAGAACTTGTTCAATTTAAGAATCAACTCTATTATGAAAAGTTTTTCTGACCTCTCCTCCTCCTCCTCATCATGCTCTACTGTGTGGCCCTATAGCCACCGCACTGTATTGCACTTGTAAGTTTGCATGTAGGTCCTCTCCTAAATCTAGCAACTCTTTAAGGACAGAGGATAGACTTTTATTTTTCCATTATGAGAGCATGTAGTTCAGTATTACATATAACTCAGTAATTACAAAGAACGACCACTATGGTTAATTTTAGCACTAAAGTTTGAGTCTTATTAACAGTGATATCCACATAAACTGTGAAATCTATAAAGAATTTGGTTAAGTTAAAAATGATTTCATAAAAGTCTAGTTTGTTACCTATACAGTCATCCCTTGGTACACACAGAGTATTGGTTTCAGGACTCCTGCATATACCGAAATCCATGCATACTCAAGTCCCACAGTCAAGTCTCCCTGCTGAGCCCTTCTTATCCAAAAGTCAGGCGTCTGTATAGACGTGGGTTTCGTATCCTGACAATACTGTATTTTTCATACACATTTGGTTGAAAAACAAATGCATGTAAGAGGACCCATGAAGTTCAAACCCCTCTTGTTGTTCACTGGTCAACTGTAAGTGCATTTGTCTTTCTGGTTTCTTTTGTATCCCTCTTCTGATTCATAAACTTTATATTTTTAGTTCAAGAGTATTCAGAATTACCCTACCCTTAACAAGAATCATCTAAGATGCATGCATATTTGTTCAAACCAGTTTCTATTTACAGATCTCTGACATATTTTGCTTCCTTCCTGAGAAGCACACATTTTCTATAAAACACTTTTCTTCTCCCACATCTCAAAGCTTTCCATTCTTCATGGAGCCAGACAGATTCCCTCACCTTCTATTATTTTATTTAGGATCCCAGAGGCTACTGTTTCGATGGTTCCTCATTCAGAAAGAACTTTCCAAATTTCAATTTAGCTTTAGAACCACGATTTCTTTAACTTTATAAATGGGTTTCTCTGGCTGATCAACTGAAGAACATGCACACTCTTTAGTAAGTCAAATTGTCTCCTGTTCGATCCCTTCTTTTTGTCAAATTAGGCTTCCTCTGCATGGCTGAATACGTAAGCCGTGAAACAGGGCTGCGAATCTTTCACGATAAAGGAAGCAAATAAGCGGTAATTAGATACTTATTGCCTTACCCTCACCAACCCCTAAATAGGAGGATTTCGTTTGGTGTAGTTTATACAAGGGTCCTGGTAGGGAGTAAATCTCTTTACTTTGATACAATTTCAGGTTCAAAACAGAAGATACTGAAATATAATCAAAAGATACACATAATGATCATATGTATATTGCAAGTGTTTTTAAAATAAATAGAGATATTCATAATTCTATGTGTTATCAATATTGCTTCAGTTTAAGTGTTGAGTCCCCTTTAGGAGCGTAAGCTTTCAAAACAAACAAAAAAATAAACTTTCAATATTGTTAAGCATAGGATATTTTAAAAAATATTTCTAAGCATTTGAGAGACAAAACACTTAAAACTGGTCAATTTTTCTCTCAATTGGTCAAATAAAAAAATTTACTTTAAAAACCTCATTAATACATTAATATATTAATATATTAACTGATAAAGTCTAAAATACATGCAATTGGAAAGACCCAAAGTTTTTATTGCACAAAGGTTTTTTTTACATTTCATAAAGATTCAAATGGGAACATCGCTTAGCTAATTCTTTCTTGTTTTGTGTCAGAATTTGCTGTGTTGTAATTTCTACTAATTTGTCCTAATTTTGCCTGTCGGAGCCACACAGAACAAATCTATCCTGTCTTCAGTTATCTGAGGATTTTTACTAGTAAGAAGGCTATTTTAGCCTTTCAGGCCTAACATTTCTAGTTTCCATGCAACATTTCAAGATTTCTTCAACAGTCTGGTTATAATTTTCTGGAAAGTCTTTCATTCACTGATTGATCAATCCATTGATTAATTAATTTATTTAATCATGAAATTATTACATAATTAGTGTCTGCCAGGAATCACGAGTTTGCGCTGAGAAGGCACTGACAATAGCTAATTGCTAACACTAAAACAAGTTTCCATCTTATGTTTTTCTCAGCTTTTGTAGAATTAGCAACTTTTTCTTTTATTCTTTTATGTCAGCTTACATGATTCTAACACAGAACCATTTATTTCCTTGCATTTATTTATTTATTTATTTTTTTGAGACAGAGTCTCCCTCTGTTGCCCAGGCTAGAGTGCTGTGGCATCAGCCTAGCTCACAGCAACCTCAAACTCCTGGGCTCAAGCGATCCTTCTGCCTCAGCCTCCCTAGTAGCTGGGACTACATGCATGCGTCACCATGCCCGGCTAAATTTTTCTAAATATTTTTAGTTGTCCAGCTAATTTCTTTCTATTTTTAGTAGAGACGAGGGTCTCACTCTTGCTCAGGCTGGTCTTGAACTCCTGAGCTCAAAAGATCCACCCGTCTCAGTCTCCCAGAGTGCTAGGATTACAGGCGTTATTTCCTTGCATTTAAAGGATTACTAATCTATCTCCTCTTATTAGTCTTTCCCAGGGCAGGGACTGTTAGGTGTTTATATAGAGAATGGTGGTTAAGAGCATGAACACAAGAGCCAGAGTAGGTTCAAAATGTGACTCTGCCACCT
>CAUYSK010044451.1:0-83726 GCA_963575035.1 Avahi laniger | reverse complement strand
AGCAAAAAAAAACAAGATGCAGAAATGGGGAACCCCCTAATCTGCCTGTTGTGGAAACTCATTTTGAGGACTTAGTGATAAAGAGCTTCCCATTAGCAACTGAGGAACACATAAGTGTACATGTAAAAATAACACCTATTGGATGTTGGGGGGGGGAGGCGGAAGGAGGGGACAGGTATACGCATACACAAAGAGTGCGATGCGCACCATACGAGGGATGGATACGCTTGAAACTCGGACTTGGGGTGGGGGGCAAGGGCAACATATGTAACCTAAACATCTGTACCCCCATAATATGCTGAAATAAATAAATAAATAAATAATTATTCACCAATTAAAAATGTATATTTGATGTGCTTCGGTCTCCAGTAGAGGCTGATATGGAACTAGAAGTTCTATCTCTATTATAAATGGCACTTTGATAGTAAAATGCTTTGGACTGGACTATGTATTACAGGTGAAATAAAACTCCCTACATACATAATTCTGCATAGGAGGTAGCTCTTACTGCAACCTGAAGAGTGACTCTAAAGAGCCAAAAGCTGTTTTCCTATTGGACCAGTGGACTCAATCCCATTACTTTGTGGTCACTCCTTCCTCACTAAAACCCTTGCCCAGAGCAGGAACTAGGAAGTGAGTGAGGTTGGTCATAAAAGTACAGGGGCAGATCCTGTCTTTTAAGATTTTTTATTTTGTTCATTGTGCATCTTGTTTTATGCATTAATTTTGATTTTTAAAAATATTACATTAAAATATTTTCATCTTGACTACTGATGTTTTTGGGTGCTCCTTTAAATTTCATACCTGAGCTGAACACCACACTTATCCTATGCCCAGATCTGTTTTTGCCTCTATTTCCCCACAAATAGTGGAATTATGAAAATGAAGAAAGAATTCCAGAAGGAAAGGAAGAATTCTTAGGCACTTTTTCCAAAAAAAAAAGAAATCTAAGGACAGGCATGGTACAAAGGGTTAGGAGACAGAAATGTTCATTAGTTTAAATGTCTCTTTTTTGTAGTTAAGGTAGTACATTATTTAAAGTAATGAAAACCCACAAACTACTCAGGTAATAATTCCTCCAGAAAACCAAGCCAAGGCTGTGACGGAAATGGGAATGTTTTCTTGCTACATTATGACATTCCTCTGATTTGTGGCCAATTACACAGGTTATAAAATGGCTGTTAATCAGGGAAATGCCATATATTACAATCAGGAACTGCTGAAATAGGCCCTACAGAGCAAAACTCTTGACAGCAGCTATTAAAATAGAGATTTAGTCATTTCTCTCTCTGTGGTGCCTGGAGTTAGAAGGAATAAAAATGGTGGGGCCAGTATCCCCTCCATATTTCTAATCTGTTGCTTAGTTCAATTCGGTACAGTTCAGGCAGTCTGAGAGCTTTAGTTATGAATGACTTAGTGCTGCTCCCTGCCATTTTTATGCTGTCCTTGCCTTGAAGGAGTTTGAACTTGCCAGGAGCAATTTGTTTTATTTTTTAATTTTTGAATATACATTTGTTAAAAGTAAATTTGCCCTGCTGCGAGTTTGAGATTTAAAGCCAGTCTACATTGCACTGATTGAATGTCTGTGGAGATAAAAATCATTTTGTGGATGGATATAAGGCTTGCTACAAATTGATGATGGAAAGAGTTAGAAGATGAATTAATACCATGAGGTATTACTACTACTTTGCAGAGGGACAAGAAATTTTTTCAGTAAAAATAGCCAGTTGAGGTTCTCATGGAATGTGTACAAGGCAAGGAAGAAGTAGAGGATGGCATATTAAAAATCTGAGAATACTAAGATTTTAAAATTATACACCTTATTTCATATTAACTAAGTTTTCAATATTATTTCCTTCTTAATTTCCCCCTAATTTTTGTCTCTGCCCAAGATATGTGAAAGTAGGTAACATTTCTATAAAATGGGTAATGCTCACATGAAATAAAAAGGTCTATTCCCAAACCCAAGAATAATGAATCAGTGTATTGCTTGACATATGGCACTGTCTAACACACAGAACAGTACCAAGCATTACTCCAACCATTAATTTTGATCAAACCAATTGATACTTTCCTTCTGTACTGTGGTCTTTTGAACATTTCAGTCATTCAGCCCAGACAAGCGTATCAGAAAGGTTGAGATCATGGATATAATATAATTGCAATTACTAATCTGTTGAGATTCTATTATTATTTTATATTAGAAAAAGAATAAACAGGAATACTGCAGTGCTATTAAACCAAAGTATGATATAAAAGTCAAATTTTGACTAAGGCATTATTTTATCATTAAAGATATACTCCTTTTGAATTTACATGCTACCTTTTGTCTAAATCAGCCTTTCCATAGATAGGTTTGTGAAAAACAAAGTCTGTTCCATTGACAAAAACAACTTTAGCCTAAATGGATGAAATTAAGCCTGAGTTCCCTGGCCTACCATGGTCTGGCAAACAAACCAGTCTTTTCCCATTGAAATTGCTAATCACTCATGCAGAGTTTTGGTTCCTCTTTTGGAATTGAACAGTGAAAATCAAGAAAATAAAACTGGGGTAAATTTGGATTAGGAAGAAAAATGAAAAATGACAAAACAGTGGCAAACATGAAAGGGCAGAAGATCTTCCCTCAGAATGAGACATAGCTTGTCGTATCCAACCCTACCATGTGAGCAGAGGGCAAGAAGCAAACTTTCAAAACATTCCTCTCTATCATCTTAGCAAAAGACAAAGCCCTGTGCGATAAAAATGGGGTTGCAGCTATTTAATATAAACTCATCTGGGCTTTGTTGTTGTCCAGAATCAGAATCTGTGATTCTGTGAGTTTTTATACAAGTAAATTTGTCTAAACCCAAGATAATCGTACATGTCTTCAAGAGCTTGGCAGATATCAAAGAATGGTGACACCTGTGTTAAACCAGAGAGCACTTGTCTCATTTAAAGATATTCAAATTCAATTTCCTTGCTAGCCCAAACAAAACAAGTCTGCAGGTCCCTGGTCTGCTTATTCTGAAGGAACCAAACGTGGGTATTGCTTTCTGGTCATTTTAGTTTGTCACTCTACTGGCTGCAGAGGAATAGCCCCTCTGTCCCAATATCCTAAATCCTTGAAGAACTTGCTACCAAACAAGAACCCCTTCCCTCCTTTCCTGAGGCATCTACTGTGACCCTCCACCAGGAGAAAGAACGTATACAAGCACTGTGCAAGATCTAATTTGGCACTTTCGGATCAGAACGGGGTTGTTCAATAACCTGCCTCCCTATAAAACACAGTGATCTCTGAGGTTCCCATGCATGGTCACTCTAGTATATATGTCTGTGCAAAATAGGTAATTGTATATAGGACACATCCCAAACATGTGACAGCTACCAAGTAAAGGGAAGCATGGGAGTAACAACCATGAAAGAAGGCTAGAAGTTAAAAAAGATTAAAGAAATTGTCATTCCTAATCATTGTCACTAAACTCAGTGATTGCCTACATAATGCGAAGAATTGGAGGAATTTAAAAAGAAAGTGGAAACACTGGGTGTAGCAACCTCATCAAATTCAATTGGCCAGAGACCTAGTAGAGGAATACAGTTGTAGATTCGGCCTACGTTTCTTCCTTGCTCAAGTGCACTTTATTTTTTTTTTCGGGATCTCCAGATCCTGCACTGGGTATTTGGGTAGACTTATGAGAGGAGGTCTTTAGAAATCTCAATATTAAGAAGACAAAAAATTATACAAGTGGATATAAAAGTATAGTAAAATGACTTGAGTGAAACTGTACCTCTTGTGTTCTTAAAATATCCAAAGATGGAAATATGATATTTAATATAATAAAATTAATGCAATAAAATGTATAGAGTCATCATATATTATATGATTTAGTAAAGTTGGCCGCCTCTCGTACAAAAAACATAATCATTTAAGTGAAATACTAACAATTTGAATAAACTACTATTAAATCATTTTTTTATTTTATTTCTATCATAAAAGTGATAAAAATTATACACAAGATTATAATATAGTCATCCAGAATGGACAAAAATGCAAATAAATTATTTTGTTCATTTCTATTTCTATCTTTTTGTTATCCTTTGTTTTGTAAAATACTTCCCTCTGGTTCACAACTTTGTTATTTTTGACTCCTCTCTCTGTATCACTTTCCACATCTAGTCTGTCCCCAAATCCTGCCAATTCTCTTTTTCCTCTCATTTTTCAGATGTCCTTTTTGTTTCCACAATCACTGCCACTGCCGTATAACTAATTTGCTACCCCATCATAGTAAGTTTGTATGACAGCAGACTCAGAGCTAGCCTTCTCTTATGCCCATGCACAACTCCCAGAATGATCTTTTTCGAAGTATCAAATCTGCCCCTGCAGCAGAATATAAACTGACTCTCGTTCTAGGGCTGCTGCTTATGGTTGTACAGGCAGACCACAGCCTGTACATCCAATGGACATCATTTACATGTGGTGTCATTGTAAATTTACTATAAAAATTTTCCAGCAGATGCTAGTAGAGTCTTGAGGAATGGATGGAGTTTTCAAATGTGCACCAAAGCACTGTGTGACCCAGGGTTTATTGCTGTATAAAATCTGGACACTTTATTGCTCCTTAGGCCAGAGATCCTCCATGAACTTCCTCCCTCCCAGTGAGCTGCTCAGGGCCTCCAGCACCATGCATGCGCCCTCCCCTCTCCAGCCTGATCCCCTGCCATCCTCTACTCCAGCTACCCATCGCATATGGTTTCTCCTATATGAAAGGCCCATGGCTCTCCTCTTTATTAATCCTCTTTATTATATTATTATCTGATAATATATAATGCCTTTGTAAGAACCAGTTTAAAGTGGGATTTTTTTATTAACTACACATTAATCACATTTTTACTATATCTTATTTCAAAGGAGCATTTGTAAAAATAAATGCATATACTGAACACTTTGATGGTGAATTGCACTGTGCTTGTTGATATATGACTTTGTAATTGCTCTGGAAAACCTTCCAATTCTATTTCTGTCTGTCTTCACTAAGTTATGAACTCCCCAACAACTGGTGCCATATTTTCTAATTCTCTTGTATGTCTCCATCTACTGAATAAGTACTTTGTACATTCATCTATGAGTGCTTTGTAAATAACCTGAAAATATACAAATACTGGCACGTATGTAGGTCCCATTCTCTTAGCTATTAATAATTTCGTCAGATCAAGGTTTCACAAGAAACAAAAATCAACACTTTAGATTTAAGAGAAATTTTTTGTTGAAAAAAACCACAAAGTAGACTAACATTAGGTAGATCAGATGGATTAATTAATTGACTAAAAGTAAGATTAACATAGGCAGATTGTGTTAACACTTCAGAGGAAAATCAGAATCTTGGGGATTTTGTGTTGGCTTTCCCAGCCCACATTTCAATTTGAAGTTTTAAATCATTGATAATTGTTTTAAAACACCCTCGGAGGAAAAATTTTAAAAGCTGTATCAAAGAAAATAGAGTGGACAATATACAATAATGATGTAAACCATGAACCAGGGCAATGTATTAATAGAATGTTTACCTTGATTTAAGTAAAGAGTCAACTATATTGAAAAGAGGGGTTAAGGGAGTAAGCATATAAAAAAACTAAATCCCCACCAATTATAATGACATCAAGAGATAATTTATAAAATCAAAGCATCAGTAAATAACATTATAAACATATTTTAGTTATGTAAGGAAGGTACATTCCAGCAGGGAACAGCTACAAGGGTTTAGAGTGAATACCTTTAGCGAGAGGCAGGCTTTAATTCAAAGTCCTTTGGTACTATTTCATTTTGAAACTTTGTTCATTGTTTTTCAAAACTTACTTACTATTAAAAAAATAAATAGAAACACAACACTCTCAGAGTCAGAAAGGTCCATTGTCTCTAATGTGTCAATTGCTTAAGAGCAGTCACTGAGGCAACTGAGAAGACAAATCTAGATTTTTGCATGGAGAGGATACCCTAAATTTTGCCCCAGATAGTAAGCTGGGACCCTAAATAATTGTATATGATACAATATTTTTCCCTCACAACTTCTGCATGTGATAGACATCATTATTTCCACTTCACAGATGATAAAAATGAGATTCAGAGAGGTTAGATGAACTGTTCCAAGTCCCACAGCAGGTATATAGTAGAGTTGACAGTTTAGCACAAGGTCATTTGGCTCCAAAGCTGATGCTTTTAACCACTGCTGGACAAAAACACTGAGCTTCTGCCATAGTCCAGAAGGTGGTATGTCAAAATCCATGGCCCTAAAAAATGCTTGATAAATGAATGAGTGAGTGAATACTTAAGAACAGCAGAAATCATTTATTACCAGGAAGGTCAAAATCAAGATTTCCATAGGACCCCATCCAGATACCAGGTCTATTTTGAACTTTCTGCTTCAGAACCACAGATAGAAACCCTGCAGAGATTAACCTATTCTGTAATTCAGAAAGAGCCTCTAGAATGAAAGATGAAGCACATTCGTAGAAAATAGAAGTTACATGGACTAAATTTTTTCTACAAGGAAATTTTAAAGAGAAGATATTCTTTCATTTTTTCGGAAAAGGGCCAAATGAGAAGTGATAATGAGTCTGAATTAGTAGTATTTCATAAGACGAATGTCATGAAAGTGAAAAAGTCCTTTGCAAATGGTATGTAATAATAGATGGCAATTTAGCAGTAGACTTCATTTAACTAGATCCCTTTGAAAGTAAAAGCAGTTCTATTAATTTCAGTCTTGTGGATGGGGAATTCACTCAGGACATTTATTTGTGCCCTGCTCATATTAATAAAAACAAAAATTATATCTGAGGAATTTAACTGGATGGAATTGAATAGTCAAATTAAACATTTTCATTAAAATTTATAAAATCATCCTGATATTTAGTTGGAAAGTGAGGGATATATATAATACATATCCTTGGGAAATATGAAAAGGAAATAAACTTAGGTTCTGGACCAAGTAGTTTGAATGAAGAAGAAATAAAGTCATAAATAAAATTATTAAAAACTGGTAAAACAAACCAGCACAATTATCAAACCAATGTAAATACATTACCTTCTACTAGTTATGGTAAATCCAATACTGTCTTACACATCTTCCAATGTATTTCTTATATCAGTCAGATGAAGGAAGATGTTATTTTCATTTTACACATGTGAAAAATGGACAGAAATGGGCCAGACTCAGTGGCTAATGCCTGTAATCCTAGCACTCTGGGAGACCGAGCCAGGTGGATTGTTTGAGCTCAGGAGTTTGAGACCAGCCTGAGCAAGAGTGAGACCCCATCTCTACTAAAAATAGAAAGAAATTAGCTGAACAACTAAAAATATATAGAGAAAAAATTCGCTCGGCATGGTGGTGCATGCCAGTAGTCCCAGCTGCTACTTGGGAGGCTGAGGCAGAAGGATTGCTTGAGCCCAGGAGTTTGAGGTTGCTGTGAGCTAGGCTGATGCCACAGCACTCTAGCCTGGGCAACAGAGTGAGACTCTGCCCCTAAAAAAAAAAAAAAATGGACAGAAATGACAATTGAACCCGTATCTTCAAACTTGGAGTCCTATAATGATTTCACTTCTTTTTAATGACTAGAATTTTATAAAAGAAGGCATTATTAATGCTCAAAGACATAATATGTGAGAGCTTTGAGATTTTTCATAGCATAGTTCAATGTTAGATGTAAGTTCTAATATAACTTAAATGCTAATTTATGTTAATATTTAGCACCATGCCAGGTACATGGTAAACATGAGTACTGTTTATTATTAGTGAAAGTGACATACAACTCTATCTAGTGATTTTCATTCTCGATATGTCTATCGTGTACAATTTCAGTGGGCATGTGACAAGGGAAATTGTATTTGCCAGCATGTTTGCAGTCGACCCTTGCTACTCTGTTGCTTCCCCTCTCCCACTTTATGAGCCCCGTCTTTCCCAAACTCATTCCTGGATGTTAGTCTTCTACTGCATGAGGAGAAGATGAGAAAGGGATAGCCAGAGCTAAAGAAATATGTATGCGTAGCCTTTGAGGTTTGGTGGGTGTGATGTTTAGAAAGAAGGTAGAATAACTAGGCTACAGCCATTGGGTATGAGAGCTGAAGGGTTAAGGAGAGGGAATCTACGAAATGTAGCTATGGATTCTAAATTGGATCTTCTTGCTCTCCAAAAATTACGAGTAAAGAATTAGGTTGGATTTTCTTTCAACTATCAATAATACTGTTTCTTTAGCCACGTTATAGTTCAAACAGGGCCTACATTTTAGTTATGGATACACTATGCCTTTTATTTAAAACCAGCCTTGGAATGCATTTTTCTGTTTTCCTTGCTATCATTTTGTAAGTTTTCCATTTTAAAAATCTGCAGTTCTTCTCTGTGCACAGTTTCCACTCACTTAATTCTATTGCCAAAGTTACAAAATGTTTAGATTTGGCATGAGAAATTCCAGAAACTACTTTAGAAAAAATGATCAGTGTAAAAAAGGATAAATTAAGAAGGATCAGAGTCAAGTAGCTGAAACATATCAGGATAGAGTCAGAATGTTCACATTTTAACTTTCTTGTGCAGAAAGCATAGAGAATCGAAATTACTGCTTTAGAACTTCAGGGGCAGCAGTAAAAATATTCTTCAGGTCAGTCTTTTTTCTAAATAATTGGCCTGATTGTTCAACCAGTATTTTCTATCAGAACGTAGAAAATAATATAAGCCCAGGGATGCCCTTTAAATTAATGATTTTCTCACTGTACATGAATATCTTGCTTGCCAGAACATTTGAATGCTTCATTATTTAAGAAATCAAATCTAATCAAGAAGATAAGAAATGAAATTTCTACAATTCCATTTCCTTAATTGATGAAGACTTTCAAGTTGATATCAAAAGAGCAGCCCTTTAATTATTCTCAAGGAATTTGTATAGATATCACAGTCATAATCAGACTGCCTTTATTTCAGAAAGTATACTTTTGGTAACCTATCCAAAGATTTTATTTTAGTGAAAACAGTAAAAATAACAGAAATATTAAAAGAAAGGTGAATTGAATTGTGATTGACAGAGGAAAAAATTTAATTACTTGGAAAGCATATTTTGAGAAACTGGAACTGAAAATAATAATATATTACTGACTGAAATGGACATATTGATGTTTTAGAGCCATGCTTTGCTGGAATACTTTATGCTTTATTTTTCAGTGATGTCAGATCTTTGGCTTGGAACTTAGAAGCAGACACCTTAAACAATGTTATGTTGCTTATATGAGTAGAATCTGTAGCATAATGGTGGTTTAATCAGTCTGCCTATAAAACCCTTTATATGAAATGGAGTGGATCATTAATTAATATGTTCGGTACTCTTCTTCACATCCAGAACACTGATAGTTCAGAATCCTCTGTCTCTCTGCCTTTCACTTTGCTATTCTCCCCAAATGCAGGCCAGCAAAGGCGAGGATTGTTCTCCAGCTGCCAGTGGCCTGCACAACTCCTCTGCAGAGCCAGATGCGCTACCTCTCAAAGAGGTGGGCACCCGATCAAATCAAAACTGTTCTGGCTCTATTGTGGGGCGTACCTTCTCTCCTGATCTACCCTCTCTGGGTACCAGCAAAGTGATGAAAATAACAGTGTAGGTGTTGGCAAGTAATAAGGTGGCAAATAATACTCTTCCCCAGTCCAGGGTACTTAAGTATTTATTTTTAATAAAAGAATAGAAATACATACACAGAGAAAACAATTTAACCAGCACAACCAGGTATAAAATGAGAGGTTTTAGTACATCATACCTCTTGCCACCATCAACTGCCCCTTTCACTTCTAGTTCCTACCCACCATAATTACTGTAAAGGCTTTCTGGTGTTTTCTTCTCCACGAAGCTCCCACCAGCTCCCACCCTGCCAAATTTTTCTATATGTGTCAGCATTCATATGGTGCACCTTGCTTATTTTCATGGAAAGGTTTTAAGGATCTTTTCATATCCACACCTACTCATCGAATTTTTTTAAAGATTGTATACGTACCATTGTGTGGATATGCTATATTGATATAAGCAGTATCCTAATGTTGGGTATTTTTATTTCCCGTTTTTTCTATTACAAATAAAGATCTGGTAAATTTCTAACAGTTGAATTACTGGGCCAAATAAAAGTCTATTTAAAATTCTAATAAATTTATTAAATTGCTCTTCAAAAAAGGGCTTCAGTTTGCACTTCTATCAGTACCCTTGTGAGCACTTGGTATTGTAAGACATTGAACTTTCCCCAATCTGATAGGTGACAAATGATATCTCACTGTTCCTTTTCTTTATAGTTCTTTAACTATAATAATGTTGAGTTCTTTATTTTAATTTTATAATTGATTATTTCTATTGATTTTATTGTGAACTACCTATTTTGACCATTATCCTTAAATATATGGAACACTTTGCCCATTTGCCTGTCATTTTTGCACATAGACATTGCTAATCTTCTCTGAATGATTCCAGTTTGATTATATATGTTGCATAGGTGAGGCCTCTAATTTCTATAACAGCGACCAATTTTTTTAAGACAACAATGAGGAAAATGAGAGGGAGACAAAGAGAAGGAAAAAGAGAAGAAAAGAAGGTTGAGGGTATGGGTGGGAGTAAGAGTAGCACTGCTACTTAATATACTCTACTAATCCCTGGTTTTGACTGCCAATCTGTGATAGAATTCAGTAATCAGCAGAACATCTGCAATGAGACTGTGTGGTATTTGAATCCCAACTCTGCCATTTAGTAACCATGTGACCTTAGGAAATTTACCTAAATTCTCTAAATCTCAATTTCCTCATTTGTAAATTGGAGATGGTAATAGTGTACAAATCTTAAGTGTTATTGTTTACATTAAGCAAAACAATCCACTGAAACTGACAAACATGAAATGTGGCACACAGCACACATACTCACTGTCACCCATTACTATTGCTAAAAATTGGCAAGTCCTGTCCAGGAGGGACTAGAGCACCCTCTCTTTCTGGGTCCTTTCTCAGCACCCCTTATTACTTGGGAACTATGTCTTTTATTTACATTTTGTATTTCTGTGGAGCCAACTTAAACAATTAGCACGATCTCCCAAAGAAACAAATATTTTGGCATAATAAACTATTAAAAATATATTCAAGAAATTATCTGCTTTATCCAATCAAGAGAGGGGAATAATATTGTGGGACACATAGGATTTTATATATTTTATTTTTTCAATTCCACTATTCACTAATAAATGATGTAAGAAAAAGAAGACAGATGAACTCCATTTCAATCTTAAGGTACGTTCGTAACGTGATGCATACCTAAGTAAGATTTCTAAACTTACGTTCTTATTTCAACAAATTGGATCTTTATTTTCTTTCCCCGTAATGACTGTTACTCGTTGTGCTGTCATGCTGGAACTGTAAACTGCTTAGTTACTCTTACAGTATAAACTAACCTGAAGTTTAGAGAATGTTAAAAACTAGTGGAAAGAAGCTAGAAGATTTAAACTTGTCATACTAAATTATTTATAGCAAATGGTATTTTTAAATATTAAAGAAAACATACCAGGCCGGGCGCGGTGGCTCACGCCTGTAATCCTAGCACTCTGGGAGGCCGAGGCGGGTGGGATTGTTTGAGCTCAGGAGTTCGAAACCAGCCTGAACAAGAGCGAGACCCCGTCTCTACTAAAAATAGAAAGAAATTAATTGGACGACTAAAAATATATATAGAAAAATTTAGCCGGGCATGGTGGTGCATGCCTGTAGTCCCAGCTACTCGGGAGGCTGAGGCAGGAGGATCACTTGAGCCCAGGAGTTTGAGGTTTCTGTGAGCTAGGATGACGCCGCAGCACTCTAGCCCGGGCATCAGAGCCAGACTCTGTCTCAAAAAAAAAAAAAAAAAAAAAGAAAGCATACCAGAGTAACAAGAAAAACCCTATGTAAAGTCTATTTGACGCAATTTGCACAAATTCTGTTTTCTCTATGAAAAAAATGATGGTTTTATCATACATGTGCTAACAATTGTTTTTCTATTTCTTTGATTTTTGTTTCTGTTTAAATAAATATTAATAAGTGGTATTTACTGAAGTTGGGAGATTCTGCTTAATAATCATATCTGAGATTTGGAAAAGCTAATCTAATAATCCATTTTGGTAGTAAATTTTTTTAAATAAGTGAAATTATTGGAATGATGTAAAGAGGACATCATTACAAATGTAAAAAGACTGGTTCTTTGGAGGTTTCCTCTCTATAGAAAGCCATCAAATTAAGTCAGATAAAGATCAGATACCAAGAAGAAAATGTCATTGTTGACCATTTTAAAGTGTCCAATGTTCATAAAAACACATAGTTTATTTAATTAGAAATATACTTATGGATATATGCCAATAAATTAAATGCATTAAATCAATTTTCTTGCTTTTTACTATTTTATATTAAAATAACCTGAAATCGCACTGCCAGGTATAAGCTCATAGATTGTTAAAATTGTTTTATTCTTTTTTTGTTTTCTGTTCACAGAAAATGATGACCATCTAAATGGCTTAAAAACCAGGTTAGAAAATGCCGATGTTAGAAATGAGGATCTCCTGAGAGCTTTGAATGACACTTTGGGAAAGTTATCAGCTATTCCAAATGGTAAGCGTTCAGGACGCTGCAAACTGTCAGTAGACTTTTAAGAATGTTGTTAACTTTTACAACTTTTTCTTTCTTTCTTTTTTAAATACAAAATATTAAGGGGGTACAAATGTTTTTCTTACCTGGATAGCTTTTATAATGCTTAAGTCAGGGCTATTAATGTATCCATTATCTGAATAGTGTCCATTGTACCTGTTAGGTAGGTTTTCCCTCCTCCCCTCCCTCCCCCTACCCCCTTCTTGATTTCCAATGACTTTTACTTCTCTCTGTGCCCATGTGTACCCATAGATTAGTTTCAAATAATTAGAGAGTACAGGTGGTGTTTGTTTTTCTATTCCTAAGATACTTCACTTAGGATAATGGTCTCCAGTTTCATCCAAATTACTGCAAAAGTCATTAATTCATTTCTTTTCATGGCTGAGTAATACTCCATGGTATATATACACACCACATTTTGTTAGTCCATTCATAAATTCATGGATACTTAGGTTGAATCAACTTAGGTTGATTCTTTGCAATTGTGAATTGTGCTGTGATAAACATTTGAGGTCAGTTGTCTTTTCGATAGAATGACTTTTTTCTGTTGGGTAAATACCCAGTAGTGGGATTACTGGGTCTAATGGTAGGTCTATATTTATTTTTTTGAGAAATCTACATACCATTTCCCACAGATATTGTACTAATTTGCGGTCCTACCAACAGCGTATACACATTCCTTTCTCTCTGCACCCATGCCAGCACCTTTGTTTTCTGACTTTTTAATAATAGCCATTCCGAGAGGGGTAAGGTAGTATCTCATTATGGTTTTAATTTTCATTTCCCTGATGCTTAGTAATGTTGAGCATTTATCTGTATGTTTGGTTGGCCATTTGTCTATCTTATTTTGAAAAACTTCTGTTCATGGCTTTTGCCTACTTTTTAATGGAGTTGTTTGTTCTTTTCTTGCTGATTTGTTTAAGTTCTTTGTTGATTCTGGTTATTAGCCATTTATTGGATGTATAGTTTGCAAAATATTTTCTCCCATTCTGTAGATTGTCTATTTTCTTTGTTGATATTTCCTTTGCTGTACAGAAGCTTGTCAATTTAATCAAATCCCACTTATTTATTTTTCTTGTTGCTGTCCTTGCCTTTGGGGTTTTAGTCATAAATTATTTGCCTACACTGATGTCTAGAAGAGTTTTTCCTACATTTTCTTTCAGAATTTCTGTAGTTTCATGACTTATGTTTAAGTCTTTTATCCATATCCAGCAAGAGGTCTATCAATTTTGTTTATCTTTTCAAACAGCCAACTTTTTTTTTTGGTTGATTCTTTGTAATTTTTGTATGTTTGTTTTTCATTTCATTTAGTTCTGCTCTAATCTTTGTTATTTCTTTCCTTCTGCTTGCTTTGGATTTGCTTTGACATTCCTTTTCTAGTTTCTTGAGATGTGAAATTAGGTTGTTAATTTGTGTTCTTTTTGTCTTTTTGATGTAGGCATTTATGGCTATGAATTTTCCTCTGAGGAATGTTTTTGCTGAATCCCCTAGATTTTGATAGCTTATAACCCCTTTGTTGTACAGTTCAAAGAATCTTTTGATTTCCATTTTAATTTCATTATTGACCAAATAATCATTCAGTAGCAGCTTGCTTATTTTCCATGACTTTGTGTAGATTTCAGTATTTCTCTTGGAATTGACTTCCAGTTTTATTCCACTGTAGTCTGAGAAGATACATGGTATGATTTTTATTTTTTTTAATTTTTTGAACAATGTTTTATGGCCTAAGACATGATTAATCTTGGAGAATGTCCCATGTGCTGATGAGAAGACTGTACATTCAGTAGTTTTGGAGCACAATGTTCTGTAAATGTGTTAGTTCCATTTGTTCTAGAGTCCCATCTAAGTCCAATGTTTCTTTATTTATTTTTTGCTTCAGTGATTTGTGTAGCTCTGACAGTGGGGTATTGAAGTCCTTAGCAATTATGATGTTACTGTTTATCTATTTGCTTAGATCTAGTAGAATTTGCTTTATGAATCTGGGAGCTCCTTTATTAGGTTCATTTATTTTTAGGATTATTATATCTTCTTGTTGAATCACTTCCTTTACCATTATATAAAGACCATTTTTGTCTTTCTTTACCATTGCTGATTTAAAGTCAATTTTGTCTGATATGAGAATAGCTGTACCTGCTCTCTTTTGGTTTCCATTTGCATGGAATATTTTTTTCTATCCCTTCATCTTGAGACTATGTGAGTCCTTGTGGGTTAGATGTGTTTTCTGGAGACAGTAGGTACTTGGGTTGTGTTTTTCATCCATCAGCCAGCCTATGTCTTTTGAGTGGGGCATTCAGAAAATTAAAGTTGAGTCATAGAATTGATGTATGGGATGCTATTCTGTTCATCATGTTGGGTAGTACTCTGTTGCTTTGTTTTCCCTCTTGTACCATTGTTTTATCTTAGCTGTGGGCTTTAGTTTTTGGGTGACTTTACACTGGTGGGTATCTATTATACTGATCTATGCATAATGCTGTTTTGAGTATTTCCTGTAGGGCAGGTCTGGTCATGACAAATTTCCTCAGTATTTGCTTATCTGGAAAAGACTTTATTTCTTCATCAATTATGAAACTTAGTTTTGCAGGATACAAAATTCTAGGCTGGCCTTTGTTCTGTTTATGAAGATGGGTCCCCAATCCCTTCTTGCTTGTAAGGTCTCCACGGAGAAGTCTGCTAACCTTATGGGCATTCCTTTGTAGATTAGTTGTTGCTTTCATCTTGCTGCTTGCAGAATTTTCTCCTTCATTCTGACTTGGCCAAGTTGACTACTATGTGTCTTGGAGATGTCCTGTTTGCTATGAGGCTTTTCAGTGTTCAATGACCATCTTGTATCTGGATGTCTGAATCTCTGGTGATACCAGGGAAGTTTTCCTCAGTAATTTCCTCAAATAGATTTTCCGTGCTTTTTGCTCTTTCTTCTTCGTCAGGGATACCTATAATTCATACATTGGTTCCGTTCACATAGGTCCATATTTCCCAAAGTGATCACTCAGTCCTTTTCATTCTCTTTTCTGCCTCTTTGAATGACTGGGTTAGCTCAACAGCCTTGCCTTCAAACTCTAAGATTCTTTCTTCTCCTTGGTTTTGTCTGTTTTTGAAGCTTTCTACTGACTTTTGTTTCCTTAAGTTCTGTTGTATTCTTTCTTATATTGTCTATCTCTTTAGCAGCTTTTTCATATTTTTCATTGATTCCCTGAAATATTTTGGGGGGTTCTTTTTGTTGGTTTTCAAATTTCTATTCAATTCCATTCATCTTATTTGCCACTTATATTCTGAATTTCATTTCTGTCATTTCAACAATTTCCTTTTGCTTGAAGTCCCACTGCAGATCCATGGTGATCCCTTGGGGGTGTCAAACTATTTTGTTTTGTCATGTTGCCAGTGTTCTTTTGCTGGTTTCTTTTCATCTGAATCCTCTTCTCTTGGCTCGTGGCTAATAGTTTTCCAGGGTGCCTGTTCTTCTTTGCTGGGGACTCTCTTGCTTAGTTAGAAGAAGAGAAGGTCCCTACATGGCACTTTTGGATCTTACTCTGAGATGTTGATCTGGCAGGCAGGGTAGGGGCAGGTGAACTGAGAGCCTCTAGTGTAGCTGTTCTGTTTTTACCTATTCCCCTATGACTGCCACAGTTCAAGCTGGTGCTGGATGATCTTTGTGCAGGGTGATGGGTTGTTCCCAGATCATTGCTGGAATTTCGAGTCACAGACTTGGTGAGACCCTTTCTGTGGAGGCTGGCATTTTTGGGGATTGCTCTACCCAAGTTCTCCCTGTGGAGGTGACAATGGCATCTGAATGAAGGCAGTGGCCATGGGTGTCCGGGCTGTGGGCATTTGATTAAACTCCCTCCAGGTCCTGGTGTAATGGTGGCTAGAGGCAGGGGGTCCCTAAAGGAGTGTTGGACCTCAGGACAGTTCTCCCAGCTCAGGGGCAGTGGTGGACCCTCATGGGTTGGGTCTTCCGGCCCAGGTACAATGCTGAAATCTCAAGGATGGTCTCATGAGCCCAGCAGGAGCTCTGGAGCCCCAGGTGCAGAGCCTCAGGCCCAGGCACAATAAGAACCTCAGAGCTGGAACTGGGGACCACAGAGATAGAGCCACGCAGACAGGGATTTGCTCTACCAGTGTGGGGCGTGCAGCTGCAAGGTGCACGGGCAGGAGTCGGTTCCAGCAGTCCATGGACTACAGAGGCGGGCCAGCTCCCCCGGCCAGCCTGGGTTCTCCCCCTGCCTAGGTCCTACTGTGGCAGTTGCCCAAATTCCTCAGGTGGTGCCTGTAGCACCTGAGGCACCTTGTCTACTCAGATCCTGAACTGGGGGGGAGAGGTGGAGTGCTTGGGTTCCAGTCACAAGACATGGTTTGGAGGAACATCTTCTCTGCCCACTCCCTCCCCAGCCCAGCGGGGGTAATACAAAGGCTACTGCTACAAAGCCAAGTCCCAAGCAGACCTGGTGCCATTCACCTGAGGTCACAGGATGGCATCAGCTGCAGAAGCCCAGGACGGGCAGCCACCAGATCCCTCCTGTGCCTGCTGTCTGGTGCAGTGTCTCTGCATAGACTCTGAGAAGCTCCCTGATGAGTCCAGAGATCTGCCATGGTGGAGGGAGCCCCCTCACTACTAGGGCCACGGTGCCTGTGGGGTGAGTGTGGACCCCCCAGAGCTTTCTTCTGCCCTTCCCCAAGTGTGGGTGCCTCCCACAGATCCCTTCTATCTTGCCAAATAAATTTCCTCATCACCTTCTCCTTCATTCTGAGCATCCCTCATCACTTCTCCAGGAATTTACAGTGTTCTTTCTGAGAGAAGCTGTCCATAGGTAGCCATGCACCTGCAACTTTCTATCCTCTCCTTGAGAGTGGTGTGAGGGCAGGCTACTCCTAGTCCACTATCTTCCTATTTTTTCTAACACTATGCTTGTATTAAATATTTCTTGTCAGGAAATTAGCTACTTGTTTTCTTATTTATGAATTCTTCTTTGTATGGATGAGAAATTAAACCACACTTTACATTATGCTATTTTTTTTTTTTTTTGAGACAGAGTCTCACTGTGCTGCCTGGGCTAGAGTGCCGTGGTGTCATCTTAGCTCACAGCAACCTCAAACTCCTGGACTCAAGCGATCCTCCTGCCTCAGCCTCCCAAGTAGCTGGGACTACAGGCATGCGCGACCATGTCTGGCTAGTTTTTTCTATATATTTTTAGTTGTCCAATTAACTTCTTTCTATTTTTAGTAGAGACAGGGTCTCGCTCTTGCTCAGGCTGGTTTTGAACTCCTGAGCTCGAACAATTCACCCGTCTTGGCCTCCCAGAGAGCTAGGATTACAGGCGTGAGCCACCACACCCAGCCCGCATTATGCTATTTCTTATCCTTCATTGCCTTTAGCTGGCATCCACAAAAATATATTACAAACTGAATATAGACATCTTATTATTATAACATTCATAGCTCAGAGTTGGTAGGCGAACAGTTCTAGGACCCTCCACAGATACCAAATCCTTGGATGCTCATTTCCTTGGTATAAAATACCATAGTATTTGCATGTAACCTATACTCATCCTCCCATATACTTTAAATCATTCCTAATACCTAATATAATGTAAATGGTATTTAAATAGTTGTTATATTATATTATTTAGGAAATAATGACAAGGAAAAATATATTTACTTGTTTAGCAGAGATCAACCATCCTTTTTTCCCCAAAAATATCCAAATATCCAAATACCTGAGGTTGTTGAATCCAGGGATGCTGAACCCAGGAATATGGAAGGCTGACTGCACTTTCTTCTGTATTTCAGCTCAAAAAATCTTGTATTAATGGGAAAGAATAAACTCATATAGACACTATTCTCTAAAATATTGATGTACTGCCCCAAACTCACAGTTTATTATAGTACCTGCTGTAGTAGCTGAGAGCTGACTGCCATTCTCTCTTCACAAAGTTCAATTCCTTAGCTATTTAAACTTTCAAAAACGTAAGTGGTCAAACCCTATCTGTAATATCTTCTTACCTATTAAAACTACTTGAAATTATTGCCTGGTGTTAGTTCCTGAAAGTGTGTTTTATTTTATGGATATTGATTTTACTATTTTTATGTTTTTAATAATAACAAAGATTACAAACACTTATTGAGTGCTTACTTTGTATGCTTATGCTAAGTGTATGTGATCCTCTTAGTAATCCTACAAAGCAGATAGCATTATTATCCCTGTCTTACAAGTGAGAAACTGAGACTCAGGATACTGAAGGCCATTGTTGAAAGTGACATATATGAGATTTGAACCCCGCAGTTTGACTTCAGAGCCTGTGGTCTTAACCACTAATCTCCACACACTAGCAGGCGTCTATATGTATAATATATGTTCTATATACAAATTATGATTAAGAGACAAGTGCACACATTTATACAAGACAGGAAATTTAAAATGTAAATGTTCTTTACTTTTTTAACACTAAAAAAATCTGAGTAACTTTTTAGATTTTTATGTTACCTCTTGAGTAGTAGGTACATTGAAAATTTACAATACTGTAAATAAATATAAATACACAAACACATGGTCTAACATATTTGAAAAAGTCTCTCTATCCTAAAAGGTCAATGCATTCATTCCCCTCCGCCCCTGTGGAAATGCAGATTAAATCTTAAGCCCAGTTTTGGTGATGCTCATGTGAATAAATTTCTCTCTTTAATATGTTCAACAGCAAATCACAATATGCCCTTACACAAATGAACATTTCAAACAACCACTTTGCTACTTTAAGAGCTAATCAGGTATTCATAGCAAAAGTTCCTTAGAAAATTTAATTTAGCTAAAATATTTGCTTCATTTGCAACACCCAAATGAGACAAAGTTCAGCTTTTTCCCTTTGTAAATGTGTCCCTAAGGTCAGCCAGCCACAGCCTCACTTTGGTAAGCATGGATTAAGCCACTAACTCCAGATCCGTTGTTTTGTTTCTCACACCCTCATCCGCTGACAGACACAGCCGCTAAACTGCAAGCTGCTAAGGACAAAGCCAGACAAGCCAATGACACAGCTAAAGATGTCCTGGCACAGATTAAAGAGCTCCACCAGAACCTTGATGGCCTGAAGAAAAATTACAATAAACTAGCAGACAGCGTGGCCAAAACGAATGCTGTGGTGAAAGATCCTTCCAAGAACAGTAAGATCTCCTTTTTCACAGTGATGTTGTCATTTATTTCCTCACACTATAAAAGGATCCTAGACTCATAAATGTTAGAGCAGGAAAAGACCCTCACAGTGGTGCAGTCTGCCCTCCTCATTTCATAGACTGGGCTCAGGAATTGAGTGTAGTTCCAGGACTAGTATCCAAATCTCCCAGCTCCATCCCAGTGCTTTTTTCATCTGAATTTTCTCCAATCAAAAGGAAATGAGGAATTCTTAAGGTCTGCATGATATTTGGTATAGCAATGCCAAACACTTTTTGATCCGTTAGTGTAATTAAAAATACAGTTGTGCTTGGGAAATTATATTTTCAGAAGTGACCAAGTTTCATGGAACACAGAGGTTAAGGAACACACTCATTAGCAGGCCTGTTAGAACAGGGTATGAAAATGGGATGGACTTGAAATGCATCAAAATTTGAATATCTCGATATTTTGTTATTTAGATTTCAGTTATTGAACATTTCCAGGAAATAAAAATAAAGCATTTATCTAGTTTATAAAGAAGACCATTTCTTCACATCAAATTCTATTGACTTAATAAGGATTTACTGAGAAAATCTAGGAGAACTCACTATGATAATAATTTATATAATTAATTAAATATAGACAATAAACATTAGGATTCTTTTATGTATTTTTTTCCTTTCTATCAAGTAATAAGTTATCTTGGCACATGATTTCACCAAAGGAGATGCTTGAGTTTTTGTACTTTTCATTTTCAAGAGACTAGCCCTCTTTATATACCAACATTTCATTGGGTGTCAAAATATTAGTAGAGTGTAAAAACAAAAACATTGGTATTGACATAAATGCTACACAATTCAGATGCCGTTTGACTGAGGAGTGGAGCCCGATTTCAGCATCCTAGTCTCAAAACAAATGCTAACAATGCTACGATCTCATAGACACTGTTAGCATAATTCCTTCCTGAACAAGGAAGAATGCAAATACATATAACACATACTTCAGAGATAGGGAGAAAAGGGTTTCATTCCTTGCCATTTCTTCAAGGAAGAAAAAGGGGAGATACAATGTTTTTAATTTTCTTTACTTTTTTGTTAGTCACTATAGCTCTCAGATCTCATTTAATTTTTTTTAACGTAAGCCCAGAGATAACTTCCCTCATAGTTCAAATATTCCATAAGAACAATTTCCTCTGATGCTCTTATGTATGCCAAATCACAATATTCTCCCCAAAAAAAAAGAATGAAAAAATTTTTAGTAAATGTTACTATTTTGTTCATTTTAAAATTTAAGATATCTTTTAATTCCATTTTAGATCTCAACGAAAATAATATTTCATAATATCATCTCTGTTTTTGATCCTATCCTCTATTAAGAGAAATAGTTACCTATAAATGTTAATTAAATTGGGTCCGTTTTCTATCTTATTGGAAGATTGTAATAAAGTTTCTTTTAATATGAACAATGGCTGCTAAATAACATATTTTTGTGTATTTTTATTTTATTACCTTGGTCTGACTTAAAATGGGGTATATTTGTAATTAGTACCTGTTGTGAAAAGTATCATTTTTATAGTAACTAGTTTATAATATCTCTAGAAAATATTTCCTCATAATTTTTCTAATTTTTTTTGTTTTATTTCCATATGAAATTACCTGCAGAAATCAGTATGTATATGTTTATTTGCATATTTTTTAGTAACTCTTATGCTTAAAAGCTTCAGCTTTGCATGTTACCGTGTTTTAGTACCGCTTTAAACATTACGTAGCTATTCTTCCTGCTCTGACAGCATTAACGCTAGGTACATAAAAGGAATCTTCCTATATAAACAGATAGAATGTGGATGTATTGGATATAAAATGTTTTTAGTAGTGTTATGAAAAATTAGTGTAAAATCTGCATGATAGCCACATAAAAGTGGAAAACTGAATTCCTTCACAGATTGAACTAAATTACAATGTTTCTGATAACACAAATTCAGCCACTGCCGCTCAGATGACTTCTTTGCAGTAGGATTAATATAAATTAGGTCTATGTGCTTGTTGTTTTTCCCCAGATACCCACTTTTCCCCCTCCTTACAAGTATTTATTCTCAACTTCTAGAGAATTATATTTGGAGAACCACATTATAGAATTAGATCTTAACAAATATATAACTACTAGGGTGTAAAAATATTTTCTCTTAAACATCTTGTAAGTTACGTTGAAAGTCAAAAATAAAACTGCAAAATAGCTAGAGAAGTAATAATAAAATTTAAGATATCAAAATCTGAAAAATGTGACCAAGGCTGTCCTCAGTGGAAAATGAGAGCAAGTATATAACTAAACAAGCAGTGAAATAAATTTTGTGGACAATCAATTTGGTGAGTTAGAAGAAGTAAAATTAACTTAAAGAAAGAAAAAGAAAAAAATGAAAAAATATTTATGAGTTAGAAGACAGTAAATAATAGACCTGATAAATTCAAGAGATGAATCCTTGAGAATTAAAGATTAAAAATTAAAAAAATTGGTAGATTTAATCATGAAAAATAGATCACAAATAGGTATAGTTCTAAAGGAGATATAATTAGATAAGGGAGGAAATTTAACACATAAGAAATTAATTGGCAAAACTCTATGCTAATAGATTTTAAAGCCTAGAGGATAGAGATAATTTTCTAGAAAAACGTTAACTAAACAAATTCTATCTTCAGGAGTGATTTAAAAATCTACACAGTCAAATAATTATGGAAGAAAATAAAAAAGTTTTCAAAAACTACTGTACAAGAAAGCATGACAATATCACAGATGATTTATTTTTCAGACCTTCAAGAAGATAATATCCATTTGGCTCAGACTGCTCCAGAAGAGTAGAGGAAAAAAAGGGGAAGGAGGTGAACCCCCATGTTCTATTTTGAAGCATTTGATAAAAACTTCTGGGAGCTGTAGATGAAAAGGATCTGTTATCTGCCCAAGCCCTTTAAATAGTCTTTGTTTAACTACTTTTTCTTTTTCTAATGAATCTAAATCTAAATCATGTTTCCTCAGTTCTAGAGTAATAGAATTTCATTGGAGAATTAAAGAAAGGAAAAAACAGTCAAATGGTTTATTAAAAGTGTACAAAACAAAGGGGTAATAAAAGTGTACAAAACAAAGGGGTAACTGTGTTTATGTTACCTATACAATTATACAATGAGGTTTTTGACCCAGAAAACTTGCATTTCAGAAAGAAATGTAAAAACTGTACTCAGTTTTGATTTATCAACTCTACTAGTTTAAGTTAATAGTAGACCTATATTCTTCTTAAATAGCACTAACAATATAACTTGTATTTATGAGCATGAGTTCAAAATACCTACTTTAAAACCTAATTTAAATATAATAATTTACTTCCATTTGAGCACATTTGATTCATTCGTGAGGATTAGTTCTCAGTGATCATGTGTCAGCCAGAGAGCAGCTCATTCATAGTCTAACAGAGCATGTAGCCTTGGACCTTAGGCAGTTTAACTTCTTCATCAGGGTCACAATGACAGAAAGCTGAACAGTACACACTCAATCAGATAATAAATGGCATAGTTGGATAAGATTGCCAGCATCCCAGAGATAGAATAATTGGTTTTCCATGTGTCATATGTCCTCCCTTGAAAAGCACATACTGAAAGTCTATGGATCAGTGATAACCTTCAGCTGTTTTAGGATTGAAACTTTTGAAATTGCCAGTATTCAACCTTTTATTTTTTTTAACCTACAAAACGGCAGTTTAGTATGGGTCAACCTAATATATAACACAGGAAAATCAACTATTCTTCAAAATGAAATTGAACTGCAGCATGAAAGATTTAATTAAAATATAACATAGCCCTTCAGTCTAAGGGTTTTTCAACATCAAAGTGTTCTTCAAAAGACATTTCGATAGCTTCTTTTTTAAAATGTGTAAAGAAAGACAGGAGAAAAAGAAAGAAAACTAATTGTGTATTAAGAACCCTGATTTAAATACAGTTCTGGCTTGGACAGACTAGGTGACATTTTAAAGATGCTTTCATTTTCGTGCTTCTGTAACTAAAATTCTATTACGTAAAGGTTAACTTTTTGGCTGAAGCGAGAAATTAAGCATTGAATTAAGTTCATCATATTCTCTATCTTCAAAGCTAATTTTCACCTTAATCACGAAGTCAATGTGGTGACTGTCTTTCTCTAACATCTCTGGCCTGCTCGAGTCTCAACTAAAATATTCTCATTTGCCATCACACACTTGGCTTCAGCAGTCATGGCCTGCCTTTGTCACATGGATAAGATGAAACTGTTGAGTTGAGCATACTGCTGTTCTCATTCTCTGCACGTGTGAGTGTGTGTGCGCGCGCACATGTGTGCACGGTAATTTTGTTCTATGCAGTTGCAGATGCAGATGCCACTGTAAAAAATCTAGAACAAGAAGCTGACCGGCTGATAGATAAACTCAAACCCATCAAGGAACTTGAGGATAACCTGAAGAAAAACATCTCTGAGATAAAGGAATTGATAAACCAAGCCCGGAAACAAGCCAATTCTGTAAGCTTCTTTTGTTTCAGAATCATTAACTGATTGTAATTGTTGGGGCCTGACTGTAATTGTTGGTTTATTCCCAGAGCGAATGTCTTTCACCAGTGTTCCCTGTTGAATGATCTCTGGTCATTTTCCTTTAACTTGAGCTATTTGGGGCAGGACAGAGGGGGGAGATTGCATTTTTTTTTTCACAAATTTCAAAAGACGTTTCATGAGAACAATAATCACCACTTACTGTTTTAGAATTAGGAATTCTGACATATAATTGTTTGAACAGAGTAATATAAATAGCAAAAATGAAAACCTTACTATTATATTCTAAAAAGGCATGGATAAGAGTGCCTTGATATTGATAAAAATGAAAAAGACCAACTAGTGGGGTTGTAGCAGGAATAAACAAACAAGGTTACGCAGAGTAATAGGAAAGAGGAATCATTATTTTATATATATTCTCTTGTCTGAGTACAAGCAACAATAAAAATGACATTGGTTACAATTTCTACATTTTTTTACTTTGGAATAAAAATAGGAAATACCTTAATTATCTCAAATTTTTGCTCTTTATTTACCCAATTAGAAGTTAACTAGGATAGAAGCAGAACTTTCTAGAAGGGTAGCATGCTATTGAACCTGGACAGAGCTGTTAAGTACCAGTGTGAAACTTTAGTTGAGTTAAAAAAAAAGATAATTTTCATACTGTCAGGCTTAAATGAAAACCTTTTTAGATACTTAAGTCTTCCATCTCAAAAATTCCATTTTTTGAACAACTTTGGAGCTAGGATGATCAGAAAAGCTTTTTCTTAATCCATCAATTTATATATTTAGTAGCAGCCAAGAATATGATGCTCGTGTAACAGTATATGCTTTTTCCTTCTTATGCACATGTACCACCTCTAAACAAGGCCAAGACAAAAAGTTCAAGGTAAACCTTGAAAAGGAATCCATGATTGACTGAAGAAAAACTTAGAAAGCAAAAAGATTAGTGGAGATGATGTTACATAAGACCAGAGTAAAAGAAGCAGTGAAAGAGTCTGAGAAGCACCTATATCCAGCTACAATATGAAAACCATGTAGTAAGGTTGACAGGTGATCATTATATATGTAAAACACCAGATTAAAAGAACCAGATGTCACTCCAAGATTTCGAGTTTTATCTAAGATTTAACCAATGTAGAAAAAGCATCTTCTATGTTCAGTGCTACATTCCGAAAGGTACATAAAGATGAAGGAGGCAGTTCTTCCACTCACAAAGTTTATAATGGAGTAGGAAAAATAAGACGTGTTCACAAACAACTCTAAGATAATGCAGATTATGCCACATTACATGAGCCATGGGGAAGTGCTGTAAAAGTTCTAGAAGGAGCAGTCACCTCTAGTATGGCCAGAAGATTTCCTGAAGGAAAGGATTTGAGCCAGACATTGAAGTCAGATAGTGCTAGGTAGTGGGGGACATTCTGAGAAGGCGGTATGGATGGAGCCAAGGCAGAGAGAGAGGAAGAAGCTTCAGTGTCAGTTTATTAAAGAGAAGTCCAGATTGCCAGGAGTAATTGGTAAAGCATTAAACTTGAAAGGTCAATAGAGGAAAGACCTTGTCAGGCCTTAAATGCTAAGTTAAGCAGTTTCATTTAGCAACAATTGTAGGTGGGATAAACCTCACTGGTGAGAATGAGCTGAAAGTTTTTGAGCATGAAACATGGTATAATCAGAACTATGCTTTTTAAAAGTATAAGTCTGGAAGTAATTTGTGGAGTAGATGAGAGAAACTAGAATGAAGGACCCAACTATAGCTGTAGCAGTAAGGAAGAGAAAGGAAGAGATTGATATATCATTCTTGTACTTTGCAATGTTAACTTGATAGAAGCAACAGTAGTAAATATTCTTTGTGAATCTCACATTTAGCCACACTTTCTGACTTAGTCATCAAGTGGGGAAATCTGAACATTTTTATAATTTTCGCATCATAAAGATATCTAAAAATACACCCATGTAGTTATCAGTTGTGAGTGCTTTTCCCCTCCACTCAAAAAGATAAAATTCTGACATGTAAGCGTATAAAACCTGTCTCAAAGTACAAAATGAAAGAAAGTAATAATAGAAAAAATAACCACTGTTTATGCCTTTCAAGAAAATTTCCAATCACTTTTGGAAATGGAAGTTATAACAAAACGCTGTATTTTTTTTAAGATGTTGGAAATATGCCAACAGCTGAATTTTTTTCAAATGAGTTTTGCACTAACTGAAGTTTACATTCTGATTTGTAAGTATATTTGTAACCTGGCATGGATATTTGGATGTGACCTTAACCCTCACTTAATAAGACCAAGAAATTAAAGACATTTATTTTAAAGTAGCTTTCTTTCGGTTTGTTGATTCTGCAATTGAGTGGCTGATACTCTTTTAAATGAATGACCTACTTACTGGATAAAAAATGCAGTGAAAATCCAATAGAGATAATGATGGGGTACTCAATAATGTTTAACTGAGTTCATGATGACTAACTGGTAAATAATGTTGTATCAGAAATGCCTTGGAGATACTTAATGATTTTTGTTTAGAAGTCTTACTAGGATTCACATTAGAAATAACAATAATTGATAGAACCATACATCCTAAGAAAATCTATACATTTCAGAAATTTCTTCCCTCTTACAAGAGGGATATATCTTAGATATCTCTTCCAGATAAATTTATAGATATTGTATTTTGATTTACTTGTTTTATGTTGGTTAAAAGAAACACCTATAATTGAAAATTAAAACATGAAGTATTTAAAAGGAGAGATTACTAGTTATGAACTGATTATCAACAATCTGGGCTGTCTGAATTTTTCAGGTACTGAGGATATATTCAAAACCATAAGCCAGAAAACAGAAATCCAAGAGTGTTTTCCATATAAGAGTTGAGCAATAGGTTACTGTCTTAGTCTGTTTTGTACTACTATAACAGAACACCACAGACTAAATAATTTATAAAGAACAGAAATTTATTCTCACGGTTTTGGAGGCTGGGAAGTGCAAGATCAAGGCACCAGCAGGTTAGGGCCCAGTTTTTCTGCTTCCAAGATGATGCCTTGAATGCCGCATTCTCCATAGGGGAGGAATGTTGTATCCTCATGTGGCAGAAGAGCAGGAGAGAGAGAACCCACTCCTATAAGCTCTTTTTATAGTGCCACTAATCCATTCACGAGGGCAGACTCTCATGACCTAAATACTTCCCACTTCCCAACACTGTTGCTTTAGGGATTAAATTTTTAACACATGAATTTTGGGGGACACATTCAAACCACAGTGATTACTTTACAAGATTAATTACTGGCATACTGGGTATAACAACATCATTTTTTTCAGAGAATCATATTTCTCAAATGTTTGAAGTATGCTTTAAAGTGGATTAATTGTAACTTCTAGTGACATTAAATACTCTTAGTTTTAAAATGGCTACTCTCTTACACTTTGAATTCTCTGATGGAGTTTCATCAATTCAGTTGGATTTCAGTACTGGAGCTCTGTGTTCTACTCTTTGGCAACTCACTTTCCAACACATGTAATCCCATATTATTAATATTTCTACTAGGTTGACCTAAGCAAGGACTGAAACTCATTCTGTGACCAAATGGTCACACATTCTGTTATTTAGTCATTTCTTCTCTAAACAATAACTGAGGAATATTATTTATGTCTTTTAAATAAAAATTACTTATTAGTTATTAAACTAGCCATAATATGGCCTTATGGCCAAGCCTATAAAGCATTTACAAAGTAGATATTAAATAAACTACACACAGTCACTTTTGACTACTGATCCAGCTCCATTTGGAATTTGGACATGGTTTCTTGCCAGAGATAACTCAGTCTGTAATTCCATTCTACTCATGAATTCCAGTCAGACCTTGATTTCTTGTTCTCTTTGATCCTCTCATGATGTCAATGACACTTATAGCCTTCCTCAGATATTAAATTTGCTCAGTGCCAGGGTCTTCTCTGATGACAATTTTGGTTCATGTACTAGAGATTCCTAAAAACTCACTATATCCTACACTCCTTCCTGAACATTAAAAATATCTGAAGAGTGTGTTTTCCCTACCTGCACTCTACCATATTGTCTTTCTCTTACTTTGATTTATCCTTTTAATCCCTAATCCTTTTGATAATCCCTCATTTAGTGGCCATTCTATCATATAACGCCCTTTGCCAACTCCCGTTGCTTTATAGTATTAGCATCTATAGTAAAAATTATACATTTCCTAGTTCAGTTTTTCCGCAATTCATTTTGATTCACCTACCCACAGCACAGCAGGTAGAAGGATAATTCTATGACTTGTGAAGCAAAGAATTAACCTCTTGACTGAAAACCACTCTACAGGGAAGACTATCTCCCTAGAACACAGAGCAAACATTCTGGGGACCAGAGTTGACCTGTGGTCCTGTGCCACCCTTAGAGAGGAGGCAAGGACAGAGAAAGCAGTCTAAGCAATAGGCTTCCTAGAGCGTTCCAGCCCCAGGCCACCACACACAGGCCTCCAGGAGTCACCCTCCTCCTGGTGGTGGAGAAAATAGCCCTGTTTCTTTCCGGAGCACAGCTTGCTCTGTGTGGAGATGCAATTTGGTTAGCAGATCAGGTGAAGCAACAACAGTATACAAATACAAGACTTATTCAGGATCTGTAGGAGATACAGCAGGTCTACTGTGTTCCTAGCAGTTCTCAAACATATATACACTTATCTATTTGTCAGAACCCAAAATTGCTCCTTCACTTTCTCTTTTGAATCCAACCAACTTTGCACCCAGGACGTTCACGGTATACTCTTTACCACCCTTGCAAAGGGGCCACAGTGCTAACTACATTCACAGACAAATATGAGACTCTTGGAGACACCTCCTGGTATCACCATACTGTGGAGACTGGTTTTTTGGTGGCTTATCTTCTTTGGAATCTATGTAGCCCTTCCATGGGGGGTAACAATAATGCTAGTTGGTTTTCTTCCAAATGTGCAAACTGTATGAGTAGCACAAAATAATAGATGAAATGAGAAAATGGAAATTCACTAGTAGTGAATTTAGGCAGCCGGGCATTTGAACCAGTAGCAAAGAGAAGTATTACATCTTCTACTCTCTCCGCCTCCCTCTCTGCACACTATTGATGAGCAAAGTAACAGATTCTCTCTGAGTCCAAGCAACTATATTGCTGTCCTGAAAGTACCCTTTTGATGGCGATTTTCCACCAGACCCAAAGGAAATTAAATCAGATAATCAACTAGTGTTATTTGTGATTGAAGGAAGGTTCCCTAAATGTAAGTAAAAATTGGTATGAACAGTGTTATTCTAGTCATATAGGAATTCCTTTCTTAGCAATTTATAGTAATTTTCAAGGTATTATTCAAAAGAAAAATGAGCTGTTAAATGCATTAGTAGTGATGGCCATTGAAAATTATTTCCATTTCATTTTCTGGCAAGTTAATAAAAAGATATAATTTATTCTGAAATGTATGTTCTGAGTAGAATGATTAATAGTCTTCTTATTGTTAGAACATCTAGAACAAAATCTATTTGTCCTCTTTCAACTGAAAGAGCATGGAAGGGTAGGTAATTTCTTCTTGAAAACTAAAAGAAAAATGGTTTCCTACTTTAAGTGATACCAAAACCGCTGAAATTTGAATTGTAAAATTTCACTAAACAACCTTAATGAAGATCATTCCTGTTAGCTCCATATAAAAATCACCTTTTGAAAATGTTCCAGCATTCATAAAGGAGAAAGGTATGAAGGTAAGAATTTTTTAGTTGCGTGCTTCAAAAAATAGTAGCATGCTAACAAGACATGGAACTGTGAACAGCTCATTGTCAAAATGCTCGCGGAAAACTGCTCTTCTGTGCCCTCATTAGTGACTATAATGGTTTCTGCATATGGGCATTTAATGGTACTATTTGATGGTAGAAAAATAACTTCAAAGAAGAAATGATGATGGCTTTGTGGTTGTTTGGGAGCTACTTTAAACTTTCTGAGAGATTTAGTTGTGGTTCTTTGTACCTTGTTTTTCTTAAAGATCAAAGTATCTGTGTCTTCAGGAGGTGACTGCATTCGAACGTACAAGCCAGAAATCAAGAAAGGAAGTTACAATAATATTATTGTCAATGTAAAGACAGGTGTTGCTGACAACCTCCTTTTTTATCTTGGAAGTGCCAAATTTGTAAGTCTAATGTTTGACTTTTCTTTATACTACTGTATGTGTGTAGTTGAAAATTCATCCTACTATTGGGGAAAATGTATCAAATCTAATAACATGGTCCCCAAATTGTCTAATGTAGACTTTCAGATTTGAAAACCTCAGAATATCACCTCACAAAGTTCTGAAGTGTCAAATTAAGTTAGAAGTCAAATGAAAAGAAGAAAACTACAGTATTTAGGAACATTTGCTTTCATTGGTCAGTATACCAGCATTCATTTTGAAGTATGTTTTCAGATTCAGCTGTTTAAGAGAAAAGGCTAATAGGAATAAAGCTTTTATTTACTCTTCTCAAACTAAGAAATTACAGTGAGCTTTCATGTTAATGAAATGAAAATAGCAAATTATGTACTAACTTCTTACCAATGAAAACTCTTCTAAATCTTATTGAATTTATGACTCAAACTGAAATAACTTAGGCTGTATCTACAAAAGCTCACCCATAAAGTTCTAATTCCATCCATCTGAACCTTTCGACTTTACATGCATGGTGATCTTCCAAAATGACTAAGACTTCTTAACAGATCAGTCATGACATAAGTCAATTTTTGCCATTCAGGTAAAGAGTTCTGGATCATTTTGGGTAAAAAGAATCATGGCTGCCCTCTCATAAATGTCAGTGTCCTTGGTAAAAACCGTAATGAACTCTGAATCCAAATATTTCCTTTTATCTCTACCACAAGTATCAGAATAAGAAAGGCTTTTGTCTCAAAATTAGATCTAACTAGAATGAACACATACGCTTCAGTGATGTGGACATTATTTTTGCCTTAAAGTCATTATATAATAATAAAATGTCATTTTGATCATACATAATAATAAATCATATCATTTCAGAAGTTTTGTCATGAGATTTCACATTATTTCACACATTTATAAATGGCACTTGTCTAAAAGGACTCTGTTGGCCTCCTTTTTCAGGGTGTTTTACATCTGATATCTATTGTTTTTGTATTTCTCTGAATTTAGATTGACTTTCTGGCTATAGAAATGCGTAAAGGCAAAGTGAGCTTTCTCTGGGATGTTGGATCTGGAGTTGGACGTGTAGAGTACCCAGATTTGACTATTGATGACTCATACTGGTACCGTATCGAAGCATCAAGGTAACCAAATCAATAAAGATTAAGATAATTAAATGACAGAACTTTGAAGTAGTTTCCCAGTTTACAAGAAAACTCCTATTTCCATTTCTATAAGGCAGCTGTGTATGCATGTATACATGTGTATGAATTTTATATATTATATGTATATGTACAAATGCATGGAAATAAGTATTTTTTCATATCTATTAAGAACTGACAAACCTTCAAGGTATTGATCAGAATGACCAGGCCATTTCTGATTCCTTCATCTGGTATCCAGTAGGAATTTGGGGGTTTAGCTGTGTTCAGTCATCCTACCTCACCTGACAAAAAAGAAGTACTGACATTCATTCTTATGAAATACAAACCACAACATAAGAGCTGTTATCATTGCCCATCTTTGGTGTACATAGCTCCCCCTCTAGTCCATGTACTGACCATTCCTGCAATCACATGCAATATCTAAATGCTGGGATCCATATGTAATATGTCAGGTCCGCACTACTTAAAATAGGAAGCAATAGGGAATCAATTCATCAATTCTATCTTTGAAGCTTTAATTTAATTATCAACTTCTAGCAGCATATGGAGGACTCGTAAAACCATTCTTGTCCTCAGTACTTCCCCCTCATTTTCTCTTCTTTTTCCAATTTTCAGCTTCCTATTAAATTCAAAGCAGCTAACAATTGAGGGGTATGGTTGAGGGACTACGGCTAGAGATGCAGCTGATCAGAGATGGGTAGAGAAGACTTAAAGAACTGGTAATTGTGGAATCTAGGTGATGGATAGATAGAGTTTCATTCTGTTTATATGTGCTTAAATTTTTACATAAATTTTTACATACAAAAAGCTTAAAAGAAGGAGCTGGGCATGGTGCCACTCACCTATAGTCCCAACTACGTGGGATACTGAGGCAGGATGATCACTTGAGCCCAGGAGTTAGGGGCTGTAGTGTGCTATGATCATACCTGTGAGTACCCGCTGCAGTCCAGCCTGCGCAACATAGTGAGATCCCATATCTTAAAAAAAAAAAAAAATGTAAAAGAAAACTTAATGAGAAGCAATATTTATAGTTCTTTTTTAAGATTTTTCAGCAAGAGCCTGTGTGTATGTGAGAAAGAATACAACGGACAATGTACTTGCATGTGTGATGGTGTTGAGGGATGAAATACTTTACTGAGTTTAAGGACATTTATACGCACAAGTGCAATCCTTCCATCAGAAAAGATATATTCTACTAAAGAGGATAAACCTTATTTAATAAATTCCTTCTTTTGTTCCCATGTATTTCACCTAACACTGCACCCTGAAAGATAAAAAAATTACCAAATGAGACAGCAGGGAGAGATATGTGACACTGAAGTTTTGTTATGACTGCTTGTCTCTAAAGAGAGACCAGATTTTCATATTTAACCAGTCATGGAAATCAATCACTTTAAAAAGGAAATGAAATTAAATGATAACAGCTTTCAAAATTCTGTTAATTGAATTTAAAAGTTAACTTCTAGACAATTAACATGTACAAATCTGAGCACTAGATATTGAACTATATACATTAGGATGGTGTGCCACACAATAAAAGACAAACAATTCCAGGAAGACTACTTCAGCAAATTTGGATCCAAGAGATCACAAAGAATTTTAGGAGAAATTATGCAGCTTTTATTATAATACAGAAGAGTGGTTCATTTGGGGTCTACTTGCTGAATTAAATTAGACAAAATGCCAAATGAAGTAATGTAAACTTGTTTACATTGAATGTGTTGGTAAATAGCAAATTATTATGCAAAGCAATAGGAAAAAATTTTTCCATGTAACCCATAGCAATTCCATTAGTGAATTGCTGCTGTGTCATTTCATATCAGTGAACATAGACAGAATCAGGATGTGGTGCTCGCTGGTCCTCGTTGAATCTGTCAGTAAATATTCAGCAAAAATCAGACTCTCGGTGTTGATTTGAGATTCAATGAATCTGGAACGTTTGAAGCTAAACATCCAGTTATCACTTACATTTTTTAAAACAAGTGTCTACATTTTATAGCTTTTAAATCTGAAGTTACCTGAAATGTGATACATATTTCATTTTCTGTACTTTCTTCTTCTTCATTTCAACACGTACCCTCGAAGAACGGGGAGAAATGGAACTATCTCTGTGAGAGCGCTAGATGGACCCAAAGCCAGCATTGTACCCAGTACATACCATTCGGTGTCCCCTCCAGGGTACACTATTCTAGATGTAGATGCAAATGCAATGCTGTTTGTTGGCGGCTTAACTGGGAAATTAAAGGTAATGTGTTCTTCTTCCTCTGTTTATTTCATCTTTATAGACAATTTCTGACATGATTACTTTGGAAGAAGGCATACTAAAGCCCTGCAAAATTTGACCACTTTTTACTTAACTTATGTTTATGAAAACACGAACTTATTTTGAGTAAGAATTTTCTTTCTTGAGTGTGCAATCTGGAAACAAAATATTTAAGCCTATGTGTACTTTTTAAACAATTGTTGTTTTGTCCTTATCTGTGGCATCGGTTTTTTTTTTATATTCTTGTTTTAGTTGCCTCAAGAGCAAAGTGTTTTTTAAGTATACCTCGTATTCTGAATCAATTTATGATTTATAGATATGAAGTGCTATAAAGTTCATACTCACATCTAATTAAAAGATTTATGAATACCTTGGGAAAAATCACAAAAGCCATAAGCTTTCAAATCATGATCCGATTTTAAAACTTTTCAAGTTGCTCTTCTCATTCTTATAGGGTAATGCACTTAATATTCATAATTGCTTCATGACAGGTCCTTGTGCGTTTCAGATTGCAAAGTGCTCTCATTTTAAAGACGGTCGTGTTGATTAAATGGAATTAGGTGTTGGAAAACGACTGTGGGTGAGATGCAAGAGCACAACCAAATATAATGGATAATCCTGGGCTTGTCAGAATCACCCTGGGATGAGATTAGTCAGAAAATGCGAAAAGCCAGGGTGACCCCAAATTTATGACAACTCAATCTTCATATAGAGTGAGGTTGTTTTATTTGCTTTGTGTGTGAGATGTGACTCTAAAGTACAGGAATTGATTCCACAACTACCCACTAAAATCATCCTCACCTCTTAGAACCACATATAATATATATAGTACATAGTAATGTATAGTCATATTACCAACTTTCTCTCCTTGCCAGAAAGATAAATATAGAGATAGCACACAGTAGTGCAAAAGCTATGAATTTTGAAATCAAATCCAGGTTGGATTTTTCTCCTCTACCACTTACTGAAATATGACCTTAGGAAAGTCACTTAGCCCTTTGGGCTTCAGTTTTCTTGGCAAGAAAAAGCGATAAAAATATCTACTTTGCCTGCATATTGTAGGTTACAATTATAAAGTTCTATAGCATTTTTATAACCCTTACCATGTGTAAGTAATGTTCTCAGTAATTTACATGAATTAACTTACTTAATTTTCACAAAAACCCCAAAAGATATATCTTAGTCTATTCAGCCTGCTATAACAAAAATACCGTAAAGCTGGGTAGCTTATAAACATCTACTTCTCACACTTCTGGAGACTGAAAAGTCCAAGATCACAGCACCAGCAGATTCTGTGTCTAGTGAGGGCCCATTCCTCATAGAAGGCACCTTCTTGCTGTGTCCTCGCATAGTAGAAGGGATGGCCAAGCACCTTTGGGCCTATTTTATAAGGGCTTTAATCCCATGAGGGCTCTACCCTCACAATCTGATCGCCCCTCAAATGCCCCATGCCCTAATACTATCACTTTTAGGGGTAGGATTTTAACATATGAATTTGGGCCAGGGTGGAGGGAAACAAACATACAGATCATAGCAAAGTAGATACTAAGATTCTCCTCATTTTATAGTTAGGGAGTCTGAGGAAGAGAAAATTTAAATGTCTTGACCAAGGTCATACAGTAATTAGTACAGAGCTGGGTTTTGAACACAGGTTAACACGCACAAGAGTCTCCATTCTTATCACCTTGCTTTACAGACACAATGGATAGTGAGTTTATGTGTATAAAATATATGACAAATGCCTAAGACACAGTAGTCGCACCTTAAATTGTACCTTCCATAATAATTATTATGCAGATGTAATTCTCACAAAGCAACTTTCTGTCAGTCTCAGAAAAGAAGAAAACATAGCCAAATGAACTCTATAGAAAATCTTAAGAAATAATTTTGGCCAAGAGTTTCAAGGCTCCTGCCACACCAGAATATGAACTGAAAGCTGAAAACAAGTAACTAAATGAACTTGCTGATGAGAATTCAAATGAGCAGGAAAATATCTCAAGTATAGCTTTTCAGGATGTGAGGAGAAGCGAAAAGCAAGTGGAATTCACAAGTAGGATAATCAACCTCTAGAAGATTAAGAGGCTCTAACTGATGACGGAGCATTCCAAGGACCACTCTGACTCGTAAATGTCAGGGGTTCTGATCAACATTCTTTCTACGTGGCTGTGCAGCAATGGGAAGAGGCACATGTTGATGGGTTTAACCGAAAATTACAACTACAAACTTTTAACTCTTCAGTGACCATCTTCTTACATTTGTTCTAAAACCCAAACATGTGAATCCATTGTTTTTCCCACATAATTCAAGTAAATGTGTATTAGCTTTGGCACAGTTTCTAAAGTGATAGGCACGAGAATATATTACAGTCATGCATCGCTCAATGACAGGGATGTGTTTTGAGAAACACGTCACTGGATAATTTTATTGTTGTGCAAACATCACAGGGTGTACACAAACCTAGAAGGTATGGCCTACTGCACACCTGGGCTATATGGTATAACCTGTTGCTCCTAGGCTGCACACCTGAACAACATGTTACTGTACTAAATACTGTAGGTGATTGTGACACAATGATAAGTATTTGTGTATCTAAACATATCTAAACATAGAAAAGGTACAGTGAAAATATGATATTCAATCTGATGGGACCACTGTTATATATGAAATTGGTCATTATGCGGTACATGACTGTATTTATTTGTAATCTGTCAATGCCGAAACAAACACAGTTGTTTAAATTACCTCAAGGTTCTCTATAGTGGACTGAGTCATTCCCCTCCTTTGTGATTGTGGTATATACCAAGCCCAAGACCTTTCCCAGTGACAGTGACACCAGGATTAGAATTCAACAGATATTTTTCGAGCCCGTTAGACTTGAGGCTTTGTGCTGTGTGTACCTGCAAACAACACCAACATGATCCCTTCTCTTACAAAATTCCTTTGTTTTTGTTCATTCTCTTGAACTGGAAACCTGCTAGGCTGTGAATGGAAATGAAAAATGTAATGCAACATTGTCATAGGCTAATTGATACACATGCTTTTAAAATCTCTTTTAGGTCGTCAGTATGTATCCTTTCTCCTGATGGCGGGGGAGAAATCTTAGTGTATATGTGGCCTAGATTTGCCCAAAGAAAATGGTGTATGATGTAGGAGTACTAGAGTTTATTAACACATTTGCTGCCACACTAGGAAAAAAAAAAAATTTCCCTGGGGCCATGGTGTTGTATTACAAAAATAAAATAAAAACTTCAAAAACAAATTGATCCTTTCAAATTTAATGAAAAATTTGTTATTTTTTATCGTTTTCTGTGCGTGAGTTATATGCAACTTGAAAAGTAGTTCTCGCAGCTCCCAAGGTAAAGAGACGTGTGAGTTATATATGCTTCGTGAGGCCCCGGGCTCAAAACTAGCGTGAGTTAACACAACTCACATAGCAGTTAATATGTTAAATACTTTCTCTTGTGCCAGACACTGAGCTTGGTGCCATAAATAAATTGTCTAATTTTATTCCCACAGTAATCCCATGTTACAGATTAAAAAAAGAAATCACAGAAAAGGTCAGTAACTCACCTGAGGTCAGAAGCTAGGAAGTATTTATTTACTAATGGAGATAAACCTTTATAGCAAAAAATAACCAGGATCCATTGATGCAATATTTGAGCTCTGGCTTCTGATGATAATAACTCTCATGGATGTTTTCAGAATTATTTAGGAAATTCTAAATTCTAACAAATCCAACACTTCTTTCTACAGAAGGCTGATGCCGTACGTGTGATCACATTCACTGGCTGTATGGGAGAAACATACTTTGACAATAAACCTATCGGTTTGTGGAATTTCCGAGAAAAAGAAGGTGATTGCAAAGGATGTACTGTCAGGTTAGTTGAGATGAGAACTCTCTCGAGGTCTGTCATGTGCATCAGAAAAGCTTCCATTTCACTGTGCAATGTTCTATTAGCATGTGGGTGTTGTGGGGCAGGTTTGAGATGATCGTGCTCAGGAGTGGATTTACCACGAAGCTAATGAAATTTCAAGTCTCTGCCCCATCGGTGCAGGCATCTTCGCAGGTCCTGGGAAGTCTCACAGCAGTACATTTTCACGGTCATATGTTTTCATAAAATTCGCAAAGGTGATATTTTAACCACAATTAATTAAGACTACCATTTCTTTCCACCCCAACGTCCCTTCCTGACCAGGGGATTTTGTGTGTCTGTGGGTAGCTTATAGTCATAATTTCTTTTTTCTTAAAGAGATTTCTCCCCAAACTGATTAAGCCTCAGGCTTCACTAAGCATGGCTTCATTCCACTTGTGTTTATAACAAAATATAGAACTGCAGCCCAGGCTTTATCTCCTCCAGGATTTTAAAACAGACACATACGGTCTTCCAAGTGGTTCAAGTGGAAACCTTTGGGATTTGAAGATTCTGCTTAAGGAGAGAAGGAGAACAAGAGGCCAAGATAAGCCAGGAGAAAGTGCTATAATACATAGCAGCAATTATAGGTAGAGGTTAGAACAAATAGAAATTTAAAAATATTTATATCCTAGCATCCAAAGCATCTATAGAGAATAAATATTTTATATATAAAATGTATCTAACATATCTAGCACACAAAGCATATATAGAGAATAAATATTTTTATATACAAATGAATAGAGGAAGTAAAGCAATTATCTGGAAATAGAAGTTTTTTCAGCATTAAAAATCTTAGAGCCCACTAATCACCTGAACCTAAAACAATTTGAACTATATTAAATTAAAACTATGAAATATAAATTAAATACCTGGAAGCTTAATGTGCCATACATAACAGGTCAAAAACCATCCATTAGTAACAACCTGGATGGAATTGGAGACCATCCTCCTAAGTGAAGCATGGAAAAAGAAACACCGCATGTACTTGCTGTTAAAATTGGAACTAAATGATCAACACTCATGTTACATGCGATAGTAAAATTCAATGCAAATCAACCAGGTGATGGGGAAGAGGAGGAGGGGTAAATTCACACCTAGCAGGTACAGTGCACACTATCTGGGTGATGGACACACTTATAACTTTTACTCAAACTATACAAAAGTAATTCGTGTAACCAAAATGCTTGTACATAATATTCTGAAATTAAAAGAAAATTTTTTGCCACAATTAAAAAAAAAAAAACCATCAGTTACTCAGAGGTTTGTATTTTTTTTCCAATTTAAGGGGCACACACACATCTTCAGGGCCCAAAGTCCTCATTAATGTAGCACAGTATATTTTCACATTTAATTCTCAACATCTCTAGAGTTTCATAGAAGTAATCCTAAAATAGTGTCTCTCTAAAAGTTTTAACTTCCAATCATCTCTTTCTTTTTGGCAGTATGTAATCATCAATATAATTTGAAAGCCTGGCTCATTCACAGTTTAAAATTGTTTTGTCAGTAATCTTCTATAAAATCTAATATGGAAGATTGTCTGTAAAATTCTTTCAACACACCAAAGACGATGAAGTCCACATTAATATTCTGCTACTCACAAACAAACACCAATTTTCCCTCGGCATTTCTTTCCTAAATTTCTAAGTAGGATTTTCAAAAGCCTATTATCAACAAAACATCTTAATCATTTAAATATCCAGTCAGCAGTGCATGCCAGGTAAGACTGTAACATCACTAATTGTCAATTCTGCAAAAGTCTTGCACTTTCAACATGTAAAGTATCATGCTAATTAATATAATAGTATTCTTATATATTCATAGGTTGTTTTGTAGGTTACAGAGATTCTTGCTTACAACTTCCTGATATTAGCATGAATACAACTTAGTCCCAGCCACTGAGACACCTGGCTTGGAAAGGGAGGAAAAGACAAATACTAAAAATAGTCAAAGTGTAAGACATAATAAAATTTCCTTTTAAAGATACACTCAAGGTATACTATGATTATTCACATTGGGTTAAGGGCATCAAGATCTGCTTCATGGATGAGGTAACATTTGAGGTGGGCCTTGATGTGGGCGTGAGTCTAATGAGAAGAGATAGCAGGTGGAATGTGGCTAGACCTGTCCCAGAGACCAGTGAGAGCAAAGGGAGGAGTGTTGGAAAACAAGAGCATTTTTAGAAAAGAACAAGTGTAAATCCACTCATCCAGGATTGGCAAATGGGAGAATGATGTGGGTAAGATGTAATGGCCATAGATTCATACACAGTTCTTCTAGCACAGTCACGTTTTACACCAATGAGTAAGGGTAGCTGAATGCAAAGTAAACCAAGGCAGTGAAGACACCAAGCTTGATGGTACTGTGCCCACAGCACAGCCTACACACAGTGTCCATTCACCCATGCCTTGCCTTCAGCTTGCTTTGGCCAAGCACACCCTGTTGGCCAAATCAAGATGGCACGTTCATTGTCCAGTTCTCTTCCGTCATGGTGCATTTTTGCCACATTTCCATCACTGGATAGTGTCCATCCTTCCTTACACCCCTTGTCATCAAACTACCTTCACTTTTTCCTTTTAAGGTGAAGTTCTATGTTTACCACAATAATTCTATATTTTTAATTTTTTTAACGTATCTTTTTGACCTGTGCTAATATTTTTATCAGGATTGTAATTGTCTTTGTGAGTGCTCTGATTCCATAGTTGTATAAGTTTTGAGTGACCTGCCCCAATACGATTTTCCCATAAGCCTTGTTATTTGTAAGAATAATTTTTACAGAACTCCTGGTTTCTGTTTGTTTTTGCTTTCTTTTCAGGAAAACATTTATCACATTTTAACATAAAGACCAAAATCATTCCAATTAAAGAATAGGAGTGATTTTTATGGGGAAGATGTAAAAGATGAAGCTAAGAGGTTGACTGGGAAAATTTTATACAAGACAGAATGGCAGCTTTAGAAATTTGCATTTATCCAGTAGTCAGTAGAAGGGATATAATTGTCATTATGTTTTAGAAAGAGCAATCTGTCAAAGATATTTTTTATAGTGTATTTTATTTTTCTTAAACTTCTAAAATTTGCGTTAAGATTAAATTAGACAAAACTACTACAAGTAAAATGCATTTAGCTGAACATTGAAATGATGATGAAATTTTAACAGACTAAGCCCCAAAATACATCTAGTTCTATAGTTAACAAATTACATGTGGAAGAACATGGCTGTTCAAAAATAGCATAGTTAATCCTTACTAACTTGATCAAACATCAAGGTTCAAAAGAGAAGGAAAATGCAGGTTAAGAAGCTTAGCATTTATTAGTTATAAAGAGGTATTTACTTTTTTGGTAAACATATTCAAAATTAATAGGAAAACTCTAGTATAATATTAGATGTTGAAATATTATAAAGTATACCTGGAAAGACTCATTTTTTTTTTGCTCATCCCAAAGTCACCAATTCAAAGCCAGACTTACCTTGTTTGGGCTAGTATCAGCTAAGTGAAGTGGGCTGATCTACATCTCTATGTGTAGCTACTCCCAGCACACAACTCTTTCCCACAGAAAGCCCCACAGTTGAGACTTACTCTAAAACAACATGAGCTAGATTGATGATTGATAGATAAATAGATAGAGCATCATATTTGAAAAAAGTATTTTCAAGGTTATATTCACAAGACTTATCTTAGATATTCATTAATTATTCAACCAGTATTGATTGAACATACATTCTCTGTGAGGCAATTTGCTATACTAAAATCTGTTTCATCCTACAAACATTTACTGAATTCTATGAGCCAAATACTATACCAGGTTCTAAGTTTGTGGCTGACATAGGGACTGACCCATAATCTCTAGATGGTGTCATAGAGCTCATATTCTAGTGAAGAAGAGAGATAAAAATATAAATAAATACAGGCATCCTTCATTGTCTGAATCGAATTTGTTCTAAAAAAAACCTGTTAGAAGGCAAGTATTCAGAGTGTAAAGGCCTATATTCCATTATGTTATGTTCATAGGAAATGTAATAATGCACTCTCAGCCCATCCAGAAACCCCACCACTTTGTACAAATACCACTAAGACCCACTTAAACATCAATATGACTATCAAGTACTTCTGTAAATCATAAAATATTTAAAACATCAATGACCTAGTTATTGAATACCTAATGAACGGTGTGAGAGATGGTGGTTACTCAGTCTAGGATGGTGGCAGTGAGGGTAGAGAGAAGTAGCACAATTGAAGATGTACCTGGGATTGTCCCTGCCCTACAACAGTTTGCAATTCAGTCACAGAGGATACTTCGATGCATTGAATAATGACAAACCAAGTAGACGTGCTCTGATTCGTGGGAAATGTCTCTCTGTTCAGTCCTCAGGTGGAAGATAGTGAAGGGACTATTCAGTTTGATGGTGAAGGTTATGCATTGGTTGGCCGCCCTCTTCGCTGGTACCCGAACATCTCCACTGTCATGTTCAAGTTCAGGACATTTTCTTCAAGTGCTCTCCTGATGTATCTTGCCACACGAGATCTGGTAAAGATCACACATGCAGCAGTTCTTCGATGATTGAAAATGTGTTTGCTTCTTTTATATAGACTTCCAATACAATTACCAGTTATTGGTCAGATTATCAATTATTGTTAAAAAAAATTCTGATATGGCTGTGTAACAGTCAAGAATGGGTGATATAAATAGTGCTTGTATATTTTCATTGATAACTTTAATCACATATGCAATTTAATTACTATTTATTTTCAGTATAACTCTCCATGTAATCCTTTAAAAGAAGCATCCAGTAAAGATTTTCCAAGTGTAGAATTATGTAACAGCAAAACTACTTCCTTAATCATCTTCTAGATGCATAAGTTGAAAGGTGACTCTAAATATTCTTTGGCTTCATTTTTTTCAGGTCAATATTTCTTAGCAAATTCCTTCAGGGAACATACCTTTTGGTTGACTTAATATGTTTTCAAAGGAACCCACTTTTTACCACTGTGATAAATGGATGTGTCCTAGAAATTTGGTTGTGACCATTTGCACTATAACATCACACCCACAAAAATTCACAAAATAGAAACACCAATTCTATTTTCAAAATATTATTTTTATAGCAGAGCAACATATTCAGCAATTTAGCCCAAAGACCTGCAAAAAAAGTGAATACTCATATATTTCTCTGTGTATAATCACTGGTGTATTTTTACTCTATTAACAGAAAGATTTCATGAGTGTGGAGCTCACTGATGGACACATAAAAGTCAGTTATGATCTGGGTTCAGGAATGGCTTCCGTTGTCAGCGATCAAAACCATAACGATGGGAAATGGAAATCATTCACCCTGTCAAGGATTCAGAAACAAGGTGAGTTTTTATAGTAATAATGCAGGATGGATTTTAATCATGCTACCAAAGCATACATGCACCTGATCAGGAGGAAGACCCTGTCGGTAATTTTAGCTACTCACAAGTTCTGTGAAAAATTGATATAGTCATTTCTTTGGCTTAGATTATAGGTGATTTGGATTAGACGTGACTGATTGAAGAGCCAAATGGTTCTCTGTCATTTTCTTTTGAAACCGAGACTTTAATTTGAAAGCATAAAACTGTCTTACAGCTTGTAAAATTATATCTTGTAATAGGTTTGAAAAATGCGTGCTTTTCTTTTTTTCCTATTTTGCCAAGATGTTTCCTTTAAAGAAGCCCACAGTAGAATTTGTAGAAGTGGTAGGGCATAGCTACCAGTTCTTTGCTTTTTAAAAGTGCCAAAACTTTGTCTGTATGCAAGCAAATAATTGATTAATAATAACATGACATTTTTATCATTCTGATACATTTCAAAACACTTTCACAAACATTATATTATTTGATCATATAAGCAGGTATTTTGGTATTTTTGTCCTAGTGCTAGAGAAAGTGAAATGTATGCTTAAACTTACACGTGATTACAGATGTGTATATATACGTGTGTGTGTGTGTGTGTGTGTGTGTATACCAAGACAGAAATCCAAGTTCACTATTACTTACTGTAGTGCTATTGCTATTTAATTCCCCTAATTCCGTGTACTGGTAACGTAGATATGGCATTACCAATATCTACAAATGAAACTTTGAAACTTCTGCTAGTATAAATAGACTTAATTAATGTTTATGATACCAGTGCAACATTTTATGAAAATTTGGATTTAACTTTGTACAATCTTTCATTCCTGCATTTAACACTTATCTGCCAAGCACCTAAATGCTGTGCAAGAGCTAAATGAAGTTCTAAGACAAGTCTTTGCCTTCAAGGAACTTACAGTCTAATGAGGGAGATGGTTAGAGGATAGAGAGTTAATTGCTGTGATAGAGATGTACATTGCAGACTAGCAATCTCAGAAAAGAGAGACACTGAAGTCAAACAGAGAGGTCAGCTCCCGAGGGAGTGGCCCTAAGGCACAAGCAGAAGTTGAGTTAGCTGGATGAAAATCACGTGTGGACATTTCAGAGTGGCGAAAGTTGCATGAAAGCCCGGAGCCATCAAAATGCATACTACATCCTTTCCAACAGCATTTCCTTGAAACGTGAAACCCTGGAGAAACTCCTCACTTAGGACAAAAACTGGTTTTGTGCTTCTATAAATTGGAGTCTGTTGCATACATTGTTCCCATGTAAAAGAAGAATAATACATATTTGCATGTTAGAGGTTCTGTATAGATGCTCAGTAAGAACATCTTTCGCTCTGTTTGACCCCAGCATTTCCCAAACTTCTTTAATCACAGAAAGTCTTCCATTCCTGAAATACTAGCATTCTGCTGAACACACTTTGGGAAATGCTTTAGTAACTGCAAGTGAACCCATAGCTTAAATCAATGAATGCTGGCAAAAAATTATCAGATGAGGCCAAGTGATAACAGAGCCAGTACGCACAGGGCTGTATGAGATAAATGAGTGAGTTTCAACTTTATCACGAAAGCTATAGGGAACTATAAGAGTTTTAAATCAGGAGTGTGACACCATCAGATTTATGTTTTTGTAAAGTTTCCTTAGCCGCTTGGAAAGTGGATTTGTGACAATTTAGGATGCTACTACAGTGTGCAATAAACCAGGTAAAGAGTGAGGGAAATGGAAAATAAGTCAATACGCAAGAGAATGGAGAGAGAAAAATGGAGTTGAAAGATATTAAACATCTTAAAATCAAAGAGCTTTGTGATATACTTGATATGGAGGCTAAGTTTAAAAGAGAGACAGAAAGATATAGAATGATTTTCTTTTTGCTTAGATAACAATAATATTTCAGTGCTAATCACCAAGCTATTGAATACAGAAAAGAGAAGAGGTTATTGGAAAAGATGCTGAGTTCTATTTTGGACGTGTTGTATTTTAGGTACTTGTAGTACCTTTAGCAGCCCAGGGAAGCTATTATTTGGAAGGCAATTAGTTATTTGTATCTGAAGATCAGCAGAGTTTTAGAGAGAAAGGGATAACTAGGAATTACCACCAAATTCTAAATAGTTCTATCTAAATAAGGGTAAAAAAAACCAAGCAGTCATGTCTAGAATAAGATGATTCAAAGCCCTGGAGCACACCAATATTGAAACAATATAGTAAAGGAAGACACCAGAAGGGAGGCTGTGAAGAAATAATCAGAGAAAGGAGAAATGAATCCTTGAGAAAGTGTGGTATCACAGAAGCAGAAGAAAGAGTTTTTAAAAGAATGAAAAATTTAGCTTATATATCACAAAATGAACAAGGAAGATAAAGACAAAGAAATTCATTGTCTTTGGAAATACAAGGGTGATGGGAGGCCTTGGAAAGAGTGGTGGCATGGTTGCAGTGAGAGCCAATTACGGAGTATCATGGAGAAAAGGACTATGGGAAAGCTGACCACAGTGAGTGTGGACTGATTCTAAAGGCAGTTTGGCTCTGAGATCCAGGAGAAAGAAAGGGTAATAGCTAAGGAAGAGGATATGGAGTTAGAGGGCATGAAGGGCAGGGACCCTGAAGTGAAGGACAACATCGATTTTCTCCATCAGTTCCTGGCACGTGGTAAATACTCAGTAAATATTTGTTGACTGAATAGATGAAAGATTCTTGACCATGTTCGTAGGCCCTGGATGATGTACGAGTAAAAAGAAAGTGATTGGAAATACAAAAAAAAAAAAAAAACGAGTAATAGATAATACAGCAGAGGCCAGGCATGTTGGCTCATGCCTGTAATCCCAGCATTTCAGGAGGCTGAGGCAGGAGGATTGCTTGAGTCTAATAGTTCAAGGCTGCAGCAAGCTATGATCGTGCCGTTGCACTCTAGCCTCCAGTGACAGAGCTGGACCCTGTCTCTTAAACAAACAAACAAACAAACAAATAAATAAATAAAATAGTAGGGTCCTTAGAAATCCTGAGAGGATGACACCCAGACTAGCAAAAAAGCACCCAGTCTAAAACAAAGAGAGAAAACCTTCCTCAAATAGGATGAAAGGAGAAGACGGACAAGTGAAAGCAGAGGTTAAGTTTGTAGGTATGGAATGGGATTTTGAGATAATTCTCTCCTGATGCACTAATTTTTTTCATTGAAATTAGAATAAGAAAATTGACTTAGAATAGGAGTGGTTGAGAGGTAGTAGAATAAAAGGTTTGAAGACCGAAGTAAAAGATTGGTATGCATTGTGAGGACATCGCAAGGTAAAAGAAAAATACCAAGAACACCAGACTAAATTGACTAGTGCTATAAACTCTAAAGATTATATGTTAAGCAAATCTGTAATGTAACAAACAGTGATAGAATTATTCAACTACTTACAAGAATAATTTCCATAAATAATTACCTTGGAAATATCAATTTTTATAATCAGTCTGCTATCTAGACTTTTATTCTATTATTAATAAAACAAGTAACCAAAAGATCTATGGTCTGAATCAATGTTAATCAAAGGTCAAGTTAAAGTACTGTGTAAGTAATTAAAAATATGTTTTGGGTTTATTGCAACTCAAGCAGTCTATCAGTTCAGAAAATTCTTCCCCCAGTTAGTCTAATTTTTCCAAATTTTAACAGAGCTACATTGTTACTAATCTGTAGTCCAGAAATGAGAAAGAAATTTCCTTTATCTTAGCCCATTCGGTATCTTCTGCTTCATTTCTGTTCTGTAGTTCCATCCCTTTGCTGTTGGCTGATATCTTCTCTTTCATAAATCTCTACCCTGGCCTTCAAATTCACTCTACACTCATGTTGCTTTTTGCCTTCCTGAATACTCCTGTCAAAGGCACCTAGCGGCCATTCTCACTTTTATTTTGGGTCTTAATGATATGAGTCATTCTTCTTCCTTTTCTCATGTGTCTCTACAGTATCAGCATTAAAAAAAAAAAAAAACCCACATTAAGCTCTGTGAGGTTTACTGTTTCAGGACTTTGATTCTCAGATTAGGCTGGAAAATTCTACCTTCTCCTGCCCATGGTTGTTCTTATTCTCTATCATCCCTGAGGTCTCAGCGCCAACTTCTCAAATCAAATAGGTGAAATTTTGTTTTTATAATAAGACTGTGGTTATTCTGTTTTTCCACATGTATTCTCGTATACCCAATATAGTTTCTCTGCTACTTTTAATGCTTCTTATTACTCTAGCAAGTCAATTAACATGTATTAATTTTTCTAATAAAAAGAAAAACATTGAAGCCACAATATAAAAAGAAGCAAGTGTTATAAACAATTCACAAAAGAAAAACAAATATAGACTTCTTATGTATAGCTGAAAATGCAATATCAATAGAATACAAGAATACAGTCATTTACCTTTAGGAGCAATATTTAAAGATTGCATTTAAATCAGTGAAATCTAAATTAAAAAGAAAAATAAGACAGGCCTGGGAAGCTAACCCTTACTACCTACTCTGGTAAGATTAGCTCTTATAAGACACATTTATTAAATGCCAACTATATATCAGATGCTGCACTGAATCAATGAAAATGAATACAGTTCCTACCCTTGAGTAACATATTCTGTGCTGTACAAATAAATAAATTCTTTAGGAAGTAGTAAACACTAAGGCAGATTCTATGGGAAGAGAGAGATAGGGTACTAACTGAGCCCTAAAACATTTTATGGGGAGCGGAAACAGTTGCACAGTGATCCAGGCCAAGGAGTATCACATAAAAAGATAATGATATCTAAAAGTATGAATTATTTAGGGAGAAATTATAAGTTTGAATAACTGGAGTTTAAATTTCAAAGAAATGATGGAAGACAATACTTGGCATGCTGGCAAGGGCCAGATCACAGGAAATCATTTAAACTGTGTTGAGAAGTTTGGATTCATCTTGATGATCCATTGGAGGATTTTAAGAGATGTGGCATAGTCATTTCATTTTAAATTTAATGGTCTAGGTGTCAATATGGAAGATATACTTTCAGAAGACTAAACCCAAGACAGAGTGATCAATTAGGTTCAATAATAGTCTAGACAGGCGATGAACAGTGTTTGAAATAAGAGTAGCCATGGGATTCAACATTAGGAAAATGCAAAATAAGTTCACAACGTGATACCACTACACAGTTGGTAGAATGTCTAAAATTAAAAAGACTGATCATTCCCAATGCTGGCAAGGATGTGGAGCAACTGGAACTCTTATACTCTGCTGGTGAGGATATAAAATGACACAACTCTGGAAAGTAGGTTGGCAGTTTCTCAAAAGGTTAAATATGGACCTGCCACATGAACTAGCCATTTCACTCCTAGTCATTCACCCAAGACACATGAAAGCATATTTTTGTATAAAGACATATACCCGAATGTTCATATTACTTCTATTTGTGTTACTCAAAAATTGTAAACAACTCAAACATCCATCAACAAGTAAGTGGATACACATACATTGTGGTATATCCATATAATGGAATACTACTCAGCAATAAAAGGTAATAAAGTATTAATATACATACAAATGGGTGAATGTCAAAATAATTATTGAGCAAAATAAGGCAGACAAAAAAGAGTACATTTATAGAAAATTACTAGAAAATGCAGACTAATCTACAGTCACAGAAAGTAGATAGAGGCTGCTCATGAATGAGGCCTGAAGGGAAAGGCAGGAAGGAGGAATTATAAAGAAGTGTAAGAGGCAGTGGTGCTGGGACTCTCGTGGATGTGAAGCCGTCACTCGCAGTCAGGCAGCGTGGTCGGCACAGCACGCCTTAGCAGGGGCAACAGCAGAGAGGCACCCCTGCCGTAACAGCTCCTGCGCGGTGCAGCCACCCTCTCTCCCTGTGCTCTTCCTCCCTTTGTTTGCACCATGGCTGATCAGCTGACCGAAGAACAGATTGCTGAATTCAAGGAAGCTTTCTCCCTATTTGATGAAGATGGAGCCAGCACCATCACAACAAAGGAACTTGGAAATGTCATGAGGTCATTGGGTCAGAACCCAACAGGAGCCGAATTGCAGGATATGATCGACGAAGTGGACACTGATTGTAATGGCACCATTGACTTCCCAGAATTTTTGACTATGATGACTAGAAAAATGAAAGTTACAGACAGCGAAGAAGAAATCCATGAGGCATTCCAAGGGACAAGGATGGCAGTGATTACATCAGCGCAACAGAACTACCTCATGTCATGACAAACTTAGGAGAAAAACTAATAGATGAAGAAGTCAATGAAATGATCAGAGACACAGATATTGATGGAGATGGACAAGTCAACTATGAAGAAGTCATACAGATGATGACTGCAAAATGAAGACCTACTTTCAACTCCTTTTCCTGCCTCCAGAAAAATCAAATTGAATCTTTTACTTACCTCTTGCAAAAAAAAGGAAAAAAGTTCATTTATTCATTGTGTTTCTATATAGCAAAACTGAATGTCAACAGTAACTTCTGTCCACATGCACAAAATCTACATGTATTGGTTGGTGGTCTTGTCCCCTAAAGATCAAACTACACATCAGTTTTACAATATAAATACTTCTACTACCAAGACTCCTTAAAGTTCCATTTGCTAATGATTAATACACTGTTTGGGCTGGCCAGTTTCTCATGCATGCAGCTTGACGATAGAGCACAGTTAGGCATTTGTATTAAAAATGAAAAATGAAAAAACAAATTAAAAACCTATTCAAATGGGTTCTAGATCAATTTGTTTAGTATAAATTGTCATAGCTGGTTTACTGAAAACGGACACATTTAAAATTGGTTTACCTCAGGATGACATGCAGACAAATGAGTGAAGGATAAACTGTTGAGACCATAGCCCCACTGGTAGGATGGTCCTCTCGTACTTCCGTGTGCTCTGACTCACGGTGATGGCAACACACCCTGGGGAGGCATGCCCAAGTATGCTGGTTTAGCATTGTCTGCATGGTACTAGAGTGAAATGAGTGTTAGGCTGTCACTGTTCACACAAATTTTTAATAAGAAACCTTTACCAAGGAGCATCTTTGAACTCTCTGTTTTTAAACCTTCTGAACCATGACTCAGAGTCGGCAGAGTAGGTCGTGGCTGTGGACGTCACACCCGTCAACATTGCTGTTCAAGAAATTACAATTTCTGTACATTCCAACTTGTAAATGCTAGTTTTGTTTTTTTCCAATAAAGACCATTAACTTAAAAAAAAAGAAGTATAAGGAAATTTTGGGGGTGATGAATATGTGCATTTTCTTGATTGTGGTGATGGTTCCATAGATTTATACATATCAAAACTTGTTAAATTGTGCACTTTAAACATGCTCAAATTATAGTATGTCAATTATACCTCAATAAAAACTGTTTTAAAAAATAAGACAGATATTAGAGTTATTTAGGAGAAGAATTTAATAAGTCTGTTAATTGATTAGATATGAATGGTAAGGAGAAAGTCAGGATAACTTTCTAGTAGATTGGGTGAGGGTCATATGATACCACCAAATAAGATAAGTAATGCGGATCTGGGAGTAGAAAGATAATCATTTCCTTTCTGTTTGGGAGTATGTTTAGTTTGAAGTACTGAAGGAAAATACAGATGATCATGTCTCACCTGTTCAATGTGGATTTTTAGGCAAAGTCAGGTCCAGACATACATATTTTTGAGTCATCAATATATTGTAAGTAGATATAATCTTGAGTTTACCCAGATGGCTAAAACTTGAGACATGGGCAAAGGAAAGGACATTAAGGAACATAAATATTTCAGAAGTGTTATTCAGAAAATAGGTCTCAGGAAAGGAGATTGAGAATGAGAGGTAGGAGAAGCCAGAAAACTTAGCATTATGAAAGCCAAAAGAAGAAATTTCCTAGAAGGAAGAAAATGCTAACAGTATCAAAAACTGCATAAATATAGATTAAGACAAGAACTACAAGGATTCCATCAAGTTTGCATATAGGGAGGTCTCTGAGGACTTTAGCAAGATCAGTGTTCACAGAGTAGTGGGATGGGAATTTGAAATAAGGTTCCAGCAATGAGGGGCATCTCCTTTTCAGTGATCAAATTGATTGTTTTACATGAATTATTCTCAGTTAGTCTGTATGAGAACTTCCCCTTGGAATTCAAATACAATCCTTCGGGAGGGCATCTCACGGTCACTAATAGGAAGTCCGCCATATCCCTCAAGTGCATTGTTGTGAAAACAAAGTTGAGAACGACGATTTCAATTTTGAGTCGATTAAAATAGAGAAAAAAAGAATTACCAAAGTAAAAACAATTAGCTTGTAACACCTCAGCATCAATTATAAAATGCTCATTAATCCCCTATTGTGTCTATTATTTAATAAAACTCTATTTCCTTGCTTACCCATACATGACGTCTGAACTCATCAACTCTGAAATTTTGTGTTAATAGCTTACTTTTCTATTCTGTTAGGAAAAGAAATAGGGCAAGAAACAAAAGCAAGTGTTAACATTTTATAGTAGAATCTACTTCATTGCTATCACTTACAAAGAATAGAGTGAAGCTCTTCCTTTAGATCAGTAAAAATATGCCATCCTGCATCTGTCTGCCAGAGTTAACTCTTGGGCCAGTGAATTTCAATTCAATTGTGTTGCTGCTCTTTAATCATTTTTTCTTAGAATTATTTCTCAAAATGCATATATTCACTCAGGGATAAGGAGGAAAACTACCTCCAGTCACTGGCTTGCCTGTGATAGGGAGGCAAAATCTCATTTTCAGATACCATTAAAATACCCACCAGGTCTGCAGAAAGAGTCTATTTTCATGTGCCAGTTAACAGCCCTATATGAAAACATCTTCCCTGATCTAGATTAAAAGGAATGTGTATGAAAAAGTCTTGAAAAAGGTTTACAAATCTATTTTCTTTTAGCCGCCAGTCCAGTCAAGGAGATGTATGGTATGAAACTAATTATGTATATGAAAGTAATTAAATGTATGTATGGAATTAAGGGGCATGAAAGTAATTAAATTTTCAAATCTTAACTTGCTAAATATTTTTAACAGGACAATTATTCCTTTTAAGTGTTTTTGTTGTTTAGTTTTTATAAAAGTCTACTTTGAGAATTTAAGTTGTTAATGGGTTTGGGTATTTTTGATTTTGGTCATTTTTTATAAGGCAGTTATGTTTGGTTTTATTGAAGATACATCTTTTTAGAATGGTAGAACTAGAAACTACAACTGAATTTTGGAATTTGATATTAATGTATTTTGTAAAAGACACTAATTTTGAAAGATGATGAGTTAAGGAAAAATAATAATATTTCATGGTCAAATAAATTTGGGAAGTACATCTTGCTCTATGTCCCTCTCTCGGAGCAGTGCATTGCATATTAGCATTGCATATTAGTTGAAAGATCTTGGCAGCCATAAAATTAAGATATACGTTTGACTTTGTTTTACCCAGTGTTTGCCATATTTATTTGAACGAGGAACATACAAGAAACAAGCATTCCAATGAATAAACACAAATTCCCTTCTAATCCATTGGTTCAAATGTCCATTTTCAAATCCATGTTAATTCAGATCCTACATCAGGCAAAGATTTAGAGGCCAAATCTATCATGTTAAGGAACTAATGTCTCGACACGCATCAAGGATGCATATGAAATAGTTAAAGCCTGGGTCTAAGCAAATGTTATGGTGAGCAAGCATGAATTCAGAAAGAGCCTAGCTCAACCCTTAGGAAGGGGCTGAGAAGGGAGGAATCAATGAGATAGGAGTTCCCATCTGCTTTCTAAACAAAGCAGTTTAAACTGAGAAGTGCTTCTTCTTTCCTTTTTTCCTTTCTATTTCTGAATTTTTATATTCATCATATTAGAAATACCTTGAAAGACCCAAGAGAAAAGCAATAAGGCATAAGGACTGTACCTCTTTCACAGCCCTCAGCATCTCAGTCTAATATGTAGTTTACAGTGGATTGTAGGTCCCTTCATCTTGCAGAACCAAACTTCCCCATCCGTCCACTTCCATGTACAACCATACTGTGCAAAGGAGTGACACTCTGCAGACAAGCCTAAACCCCAGGAGTTCTGCAGAAAGTGAAATTTACAGAAAGAGCTGCAGATTCAACATGTTTCTGATGAATTACCTGATTCCCCATTAGATACCCATTCCCCATTAGATATCTATGTTAACATTTAATTATTTATCTTACTTTATTTTCTAACTACTTATCTATGTTACAGAGCACTACATCAAATGGATCTTTGATGTCCATCTAAATTTCTCTGTTATCTTCATTGGTTTGCCTTGGTTGATATTCAAGCTATTAGTTTCGTGCTTTTTTGTGAATAGTTTAATAATGTATTTATTGATGTTATTGTAATTTCTGCAACTATTAAATGGCCACAGTACAAGTGCTTGAGAACGTCAATGTTAATTTTAGAATTAAATAAAATTTATCTTAACAGTAATGATATAGATGTGGTTGATATTGTTCAAATAAAATGTTACAATTTCTATCTCCTTTACAGCCAACATATCAATTGTAGATATAGATACTAATCAGGAGGAGAACATGGCAACTTCATCTCCTGGAAACAACTTTGGTCTTGACCTGAAAGCAGATGACAAAATATATTTTGGTGGCCTACCAACGCTGAGAAACTTGAGGTAATTTAGAGTATATTTAAAGCTAAGGATTAAGTTTTAATTAAATGACCACTGTGCTTACCAGAGTTCTGAAGTTTAATTATAATAGGAATGTCATACAACCTTTAGTTGCAGAAAGGCCTCATCAAAAAAATCATGTTGCATGTTAAAACAACACCAGAATTTAGGAACCAAAGGATTAATTTGACATCTTTGTTGAAGAGGTGGGTTTGAATCACTGTTTCCCTTATATGCACCTGCTGTAAAGAATTATGAAAGCAATTAAAGGTGGAAGCCAGAGTTGAATGTGGATCTTGTAATTGCTGTTCTCCTTGCACATTCACTGGAGATAATGGCCCTCTGCCGTTGCTTAGTGTTCTGAAAATTAGTCAGTGTTCCAGGATACTGTGAGTAGAACCTATTTTACTGCTAAGCATTAGGATCATAATGGCATATTGGAGCTTTCCCATATGCCCAATACTAAAACTGCATTAGTTGTTCTCATACCCGTGCCAACATTTTTTTTTAATTTCACATATGCTTTTTAGCTAACAGGATGGGGGGACATATTTCCTTCATAATTCAGTTGATTCAAAAAATAAAGTAACTAAAAAATGTCAGAAAATATTTCACATGGTATTTAATTAATCCACTGCTTGTTAGAAAACATAAGAAATAAAGCTTATAGGGTACTTGGTGTTCAATAAACATTAATGAAATTTAATTAGAATGGGATTAATTGATTTAGTTAAACCTTAAGAATTTATTACAAATACAGACTACTTTGTTTTTAATTTTTTGTTTTGTTTAATTAGTTTGGTAATTTTTAATGGATATAAAAGTCCTGTCTCAGTATTATATTTCTAGTCCAAAAAGACAAATTATGTTTGGAAAAATCTCAGAATAACTGAAAACTATGGTGCTTAGTTATTTCCATATTTCCCAAATGAGTAGTGGAACTTCAGTCTCATGTTATGATAGCTAGCTTGCAGGCTGAGATTTCCTCTTCTTCCCAAAGCTAAACTCATAGACCAAGCAATTGTCTAATTGCCAAGCTTTCAAGGGTATGAGTTGACAAGCTTCCTGGTGCAAATAAACTGTCTCTGCATTTATCTATATCATAATATATTTGTGTTGGGAATATAGATTTAAAGTGTCATGTCAGAAAAAATCATTACAAATCAAATTTATTTGAATAGTGACATAGTTATTATTGGAAATCCAGTTACCAGTCATTCAACAAGTATTTGTTGAGCACCTACTATGTGACAGGCACCATACTAAATACTGGGATCCAGTTGTTCAAATCTAGTATTTTACTTTGCAAGATCATTAACTATATTCTATTAAGTGAATTAAATATAGCCAAAATAAAGCTAGCCAAACCTAGCTTCATTTATTCAAGTGATGATTTTAATTATCATAAAGTAATTTTTAGGAATTATCTACAAAGGTGTACCTGTTAACTTCTTTGAAAACGGTTTATGTCTTGGTTCGGAGACTATATATTGAATGAATCTTTATCTCTAAGATGTTTTTACCTTCACAGTAAAGCATTCCGTAATTACAGTGTAATATTGCTGTAGTATAGCACATTACTTCAAAATAATCTCCAGATGTATATTTGTGATTGATAAAGGAACCAAGCATTCATACTTACCTGTTATTCTTCCCATGGGCAGGATCTCTGTATGATAGAGTACAAAGGATGTAGTAAACATAAATTATTTTTACATGTATTGTTACGCTCAAGTTCTTTGAAAGGCAATATTTATAAACTACTCATGAATATTACAGAATAGTGACATTCATTATTTTCCCATTCATTAGATTGATAAAAATAAGTACTTTAAATTCATATTTCAAAATTAAAATTTTCCAAGAAAGTAGTGTGAGCAATGGTCATATTTGGATTTTAATTTCACTGGATTTTAATTTCAAGGACATATGTGTGTTTTCTGTTCATCTGTTTTCTATTCTATCATTGTTTTGCATTCCCTTCCTTTGTAGATCCCTGTAAGATGATTTTTTTAAAGATTTATGATTAAAGTTTATTGTTTTACTAAATAAAATACAATTATAAATAAATTTTTTTTGTTTTTGTTTTCTCTTTCCTTTGACCTAGTATGAAAGCAAGGTAAAATTTAAATTTATGCATGCCTTCTTCAAGTGCATGGGTTCAGCAAATGTGGCTTCTTAGATAAAGCAGCCATGCAGACGCAGAGTGCCACCCATGCAGCTTTGTTTGTAGTACATTTCACAAGCAAGCTATGCCTTCTGAGAGTTTCCATGCTGCTCTCGCTTATGAAGATGCTGCTGCTTATCCACCCTCAGTCGAGCTGCAATTTGAGTTATCTCAGCAGCAGCGATGATAGATTTGCTCTGCTTACTTGTCCCACCACCTGCGCACAGCGCCCCTGATGACCAGCAGCACACACTCAAAGGGCAGCTGGGCAAGATTTTGGGCACAGTCTAGTCTGTTGGGTTGAACCCTAGTACCATGCTGTCTGCTGAACGATCAACCCGTGCTCTCGAACGCTTACCACTGCCTTGTTGCTTTTTGCAGCCTGCAAATATGCAAACATTTACATGGCCTTTGCACATCTCATCAAAGCTGCTTATTTATTGCCATGTTTATTTAAAATTAGCTATGGAGCCAGATGAAAGGAATCTCTGGAAATACTATGTTTAAAGCAAGTGATTTTGTTAAAGGTGAAGAAGTTTGCTAATTTCCCTAAGTTCTCAGGAACACTTTAATTCTCACTTGCAGACAGGCATTAACATGAAAGCTATGAGTGGCAGGCCTCTGTAAATGGCTCATCAAATCCCAGAGATGTGCAGGGCTGCATACTCTGGCTAGAGCTAAAGCCTGGTGTTTTGGCATTTCAGAGCCTAACTATGCCAAATTTCTTGGAAAGAAGGCAAAGAGGCTGAACTGATCCAAGAAATTTCTAAAGCAAAGGCTAGATTTTCAATATCAGAAACTAGAATACATAGAAATGAAAGTGAGGGAAAAACAAACCACATTGTTTTATCATGATACAGTTATGAGACCAGTCGTACTATGTTTGCTGAGATGGCTAAAAGGCAAAGACTGGCTTTCATGGAAATATATGATAATGAAACTGAGATGTCACTGTGTAACTTAGTAATTTAGCCTTTGAGTGTTGACCCTCAAGAAACAGACCCATGGTTACCATTAGGAGTCCAGTCATTGGATGTGAGTATTTATCTCCTGTGATTTTCATAATGCTGAGCTTGCTAAATCGTTATATTTTGAAGTGATTCTTTGCATTTTCATGAAACAATGAGCTATATAATTTGTAGGAGTGATTTACTTTATTGACAGGACCTCTGAAAAAAATATGATAAATGTATCTTCCCCTAAAACAGGGGTCCCCAACCTATGGCGAGTTGTATAATTATTTCATTATATATTACAATGTAATAATAATAGAAATAAAATACACAATAAATGTAATGTGCCTGAATCATCCTGAAACCATTCCCCAATCCCTGGTCCGTGGAAAAATTGTCTTCCATGAAAACGGTCCCTGATGCCAAAAAGGTTGGGGACCACTGCCCTAAAGGAAAATTAGGAAGCAAGTGAACACTGAGAATGAAATTCACCATTCTCTTTGCTTTATACAAAAACAAAATATAAGCAAGATCCTCAGCCTCCAGTTAGGCGTGTTCTTTATAATAACCAGCTGAACTGAACATAAGGTAGACCTTGGGAACAAGGGAAAATTATCAATGAAAGTAAAGAAGTTCTGTAAAGAGAAAGAGAAAAGGGGAAAAAAAAAAAAGAACAAATACCTGACATGAAATAAATCACCTTATACACACTGCCAGGGTCTAATTTGGTTTCCCACCTGTTTTTCTTCATGCCATGTGTTTTTCATTAAGATAAAAAAGGGAAACTTGACATCATGTGACAATGAGGAGAGAATTAATCATTACCCTATCAAGTAGAATATTTTGATGTCAATTGGACAGTTTTTACAGATGCTTATTAACATCACACAAAGAAAAATTACCTTTTTATTCCTGTATACTTTCACTGTTTGATATAGTAGCCGATATGTAGTTTGATATAATCCAGTAGTTCAATATATAGTGTGATATAATTCAAATGTAAGTTAAATACAATTAAATAACAATAAATATGCAGTTTCTCATTGGGACAAGCAACATTTCAAGTCTCAATAGCCATGTATAGCTAGCAACTACTGATTTGGACAGTGCAGAGCAGAACTTATCTATTATCATGGAAAGTTCTATTGGACAGCACTATTATAGCTAAAGAAGTATCATCATCTTTGGCAACCTGCTAGCTCATGTTTATTGAGCACTTACTGTGTGCTATGGTATTCACTAAATTATCCAAACATTGCAACTTGATAATGTAGATACTGTTGTTATCATGCCCGTATAAGGACGCTGAGTCTTTGAGAAGTCAGATCACTTGCATAACATTATATAATAAACCAAAGCAACATCTGGACTCAAGAACAAGATCCTCACTCTCTAATCTACTGGCATATTTGCCCCATTTTAAGAAGTAGTGAGCAAAAAGTAAACATTCAAGCATAGTTTGGGTATAAAAGCCATTTTTCAATCTTGTTGGAAAAAATGAAATGTATGTTTTTTGCATTTGGTTGCTTTATTTTGTTATTATTCCAATATAGAATACAGACTTCGGTGTCAATCTATAAAGCCAATTTAAAATATTTGTTTTTAGACTATATAATCCAAAAGAATATTCCTTGGGGTTTGTTTGTACTTAAAAGCTTTAAAGATATATATATAGTATCTTATTCTTCAGCTGCCCCCAAAAAACGTATCAGTGAAAGAAATATTTTCTTTTCAAAATAAGCATCTCCAGATATTTTTTTCTAAATCTTGAGCAAGATTTTTAAAAACTTTTTTTAATATGTAGTTTGATTATGCTGCCTACACAATTACCTGGTGTTTGGTGGAAAAAAGAAACACTTAACTTCATTATGCATATGAAGTGTTAATAAGAAGTCAGTTAATTCCTGTACCTTGTGCTTAAATACTGTGGGTGAGATTATTTTTAAAGAGGAGAAGAACTATATAAAGACTCCTGCTGCTGGATGATGTTAGCATCCACTTAGTCCAACCAGTAGATAATGGAAAGCAGAGTTTGCTTGGTACATGTGTGCACAGTTTGATGTCTGTGATGTACCTGCTTATGTGTCTGCTCCATATGGCTTCTTCCCAGTAGTCAGAGAGTACACTGCCATCACCCTAATGATACTGCTTTTGTTCTCCGTTTGACTATTCAATAGGCCAGAAGTAAACTTGAAGAAATATTCCGGCTGTCTCAAAGATATTGAAATTTCAAGAACTCCGTACAATATACTCAGTAGCCCTGATTATGTTGGTGTTACCAAAGGATGCTCCCTGGAGGTCAGTCTGTTTCTAATGGTTCCCTAAACACATTTATGTCAGATTTCACTTACATAACAAGTGCTCTTATGGGGATCAGTCTTTTGTTAATATATTTTAGATTTCTACTGACCCTAGTCTTAGCTAAGCATTAATGATAGAACAAGACTGAAGCATTCTATAAATTACAATGATGGAAAAGATATTATGAAGACCCAAAATTATGATCCACCTTCCCACACATATAGCCCTTCATAGCACGTATCTTTAATATTAATCTCTTTTCTGTTTCTCTCTTCCTTTCCAACACTACTTTTCCCTTTTCCTCATTTTTGTCATCTACTTTAAATTTATTTTACCATTATGTATTGTATATAGATTTATTAGCAACCTTATTTTTTTTCTGGAATGTGTTGGAGTTTACACAAATAGCAAGGAGTAATTTATACCGTAACACTAGTGCATGGCATCTTGTCTGCAGCTTTGGACTCTAGCCCTCTTGTCTTTGAAATAACATAGACTGGGACCTGTGGTCCAACTCTGCAAAGACTTGTGTCTCATATGACTGTAAAGTCCCTTGTTAGCTGATATCCTCAGTATCTCTTCTTTGTTGCTGAAGCAGCTCAGCAGCATCCTGATCCCACCTGACTCTTTTGTACTGACTCTTCAGTCAAGACTACCCATATGTGAGAAAAACTCAGGTCACGGCTCTGCTCTCTTAAAATATCTATACACAAGAGCCAATGGTCAACAGCAAATATTAGTAAGAATTTTATGGGAACTCAATAGTAATGAGCTTATTTTAAAAAGAAAATATTAAATCTACCATACTTATAATTTTTTAATTATCTTGCTATGATATAATTATTCATTTTGGCTGCTTTCTCCAATTAAAATTATCTTAAAGCATTCAGTAGAATTCAGGGGAATGAAGGGAGAATGGGAAGAAAGAAAAAGTGAATCTGCCACCTGAGCGATGAGGTTTAAAAACTGGAACAGAACTTTCAGGGTCTTCATTGTTCATAGCTACAGGCTCCCAGCTGGAATTGGCTATAGACACACACCCTAAGAAGCTTGGGAATAAGGAAAAGGGAAATACATAAAGAACTGAAACTCTAAGAACCCATACTGGCTTTTTAAAGAAAGTTTAAGTAAGAGTTTTAATCTTCAAAGCCCAACTCTCATCCACATTCAAAAGACATATACATGAGGATACAAAACTGTCCAGAAAATGAATAGCCTCTATGCATGGAAATGATGATTCTATAAAGGCACTTTTCAGTAGCCAGGAATTATTTTGCAACTAAAATATGAGGCAGAAATTTGATGCGGATAAATATTGAAAAGTGTGCACAGCGGTTTTATCTAAACTTCTAAAACTCCATGATTTGCAAATTGGAATAGAAAATTGATTATACATTTTACTAACTCTTGTGTCATTTAACTGGGCTTGAAACACTGTGGGGGGGGTGAGGAATAGCCTACAATAAAGGATTCCTTGCTTTTACTCCATCAAAATCCAAGACTTTAAAAATGAATAGTTTAAGCACTTTAAATGCTCAGCTATATGGGCTTAAATAAATACTAGCACATTCATACAGTGGAAAGTCCTCCAGCCATTAAAAGTGATGATGATCTATGTTTACTGACAGAGATATCCTCCAAATATGTAAGCAAAAAAAGACATTAGAAATGAACATGTCTATTAAGATTCAGTTGAAATATAGGAAGGAAGAGGGCAATGTCGTGAAAGATAAAATGAATGGATGAATGAATGAATGAATTATAGAAAGCTATATGCATCTGCACAGCTTTGGGATTGTGGTAGTGAAGGGCGAGTCTCTCCCTTTTGCATTTTGTTACTGTTCAAAATGTAACTGTTTAATTTTATAATCCAAAAAGGACAATGGTATTATTTTAATTTGGAGAAAAAACTGGACTATGAAATGTTTGGTTTACTTATTCTTAAGATTTAGGTTTTATCCTATTTTTCTAATGTATTCTAGAGTATATTTATAGTTTTGTAGCAATGAACAGTTTTACCTTGGGCTTATTGCTGAGGAAGAATGCAGACATAGACCATGGTCATACTCTTCTGTAAAGCACGAACAATTAATTGACAGAGTATATTCAAGGGATTAATTGTAGTGTTTTCAAGGGACACTTAGGGAGATTGATAGACATGTACCTGCCTGTGTGTCAGTTTTGTTTAAATATTTGGCTTAACCAAAAGAAAATATTATCCATCAATGATAATTTTCTATATTTTAAATGAAAAGTTCTAGAATAAAAGCAGAGGCCATAATTTTTATTTTAACTCAAACTGTTCAGAAGATTTGAAATTATAACTGGAAATAGTATTTCCTCTGCTCTTAAGTTCTCCATGTAACCATGGGGATTTCATGCTTTCTGAAACTACAATGTATTTCATAATCACACTGAATACATTGAGGAGAGAAAGGGAGATGGAGAATTAATTTAAATTTTCGTTTCTAATGATTCCTTTTCTTCTTTCCTTTTACCTGCAGAACGTGTACACAGTTAGCTTCCCCAAGCCTGGTTTTGTGGAGCTCTCCCCCGTGCCACTTGATGTAGGAACAGAAATCAACCTGTCCTTCAGCACCAAGAATGAGTCTGGGATCATTCTCTTGGGAAGTGGAGGGACCCCAGCACCACCCAGGAGAAAACGAAGACAGACTGGACAGGTACCGCCACACCTAGTTAATAATGCGCTTTCCTTAGTGCTTCTATAAAACAATTAATTCTGCTCTCATCTTGGCTAGCCAGGACTGAACATTCCACTTACCCATGCTGACCTTCTATTTCTCTCACATCATCTTCCTAAAACAAGTGTCCTCACTAGGATTTTCCTGTTGGTCAATTCCAGGTGCAGAGTTCTACTTGTATTTGCATCTATATTTCATATGGATTTAACATATGCATACATAAAGAGGAAAGCTTAAAATATATTCATATTATATTAATCATTTTTTGTCTCTAATTCCTTACCGTATCTGTAGATATTCAGCTAGGGTTCCTTAAATTTAAATTTCAGTTCCTTCGCAGATCAGTTTCCCAGTTTTACTAGCCAAGGTGATGCAGTCTGTTGAAGCCTGATTTGTCCCACCGTCTCTGGACACAGAGAAGGGCAGAGAATGGACCTGGGGTGGCAGAAAGCAAATAGAGCACAACAACGCAATAACACTCAAGGATGCAAAAATAAAGCCTAAAGAATATCTACTTTGTAAGGACGTAAATTTGAGTATTTCTATCCCCTGTCCACCTGATTTTGTTGGGAGCAGTCTCTCAACTGCCCAGATTGAGGCATCATAACTCTTTACCACCTTGATATTTCTTTAATATCTTCGATCACATATTTTAAAATATAATTTCACATTTAATCTAGTTTTTCCCAGTGAAAGGGTTTAAAGGAATTACTTAGTGAGTCTGCCATGACCAAAAGAACAGAATCCTTTACAAATATGTCCTGAGGTATGTACATGCCCTTGTAAACCAGGTCGTGTTATTTGTATTTATATGTGTTTTAAAATCAATTTTAGCACGTAACATTTAGTGATCAATAATATTATATAATAAATCTTATTCCTTTTCCTAAAAAATGGAAAGCCTACACAAAATATTAGCAAATAGAATCCAAAGATATACAACCATGAGTAACTTCAGTTATCTCAGGATGCAGGGGTTGTTTAAAATTAGAAAAATCTAAAAATCATATAATTATTTCAATAGATATAGTAAAAACATTTGGTAAAATTTAACACCTATTCATGATTTTTTAAAAAATACTTAGTAAACTAAGGCAGGAACTTCCTTAGCCATCTATAAAATACTGTAAAAATTATTCTTGATAGGAAGACTTTATAAATATTTGATATAAAATCAAGCCCAAGAAAAGGATGACTATTATAACTGCACTTATCTTAGCCAGTGCAATTAAAAAAACAAGCAAATACAGTGCAAGAACAAGTCTAATATAAGAACAAGTGTATAATTTAAGAATAAATGTAACAAAATAGACATAAAACCCATAGGGAGAAAATTATAAAATTTTATTAAAAACCACTAAAGTATTTCTCAATAAATGGGCATAGTGAACATTTTAATGGAAACACTTAATACTAAAAACATGCCAATTCTCCCAAAATGATAGTATGTAGATTCAATTTCAAAAGAAATATCACCTTATCTTTTTGTGAATCATGACAAGCTTATTCTAAAACTTATATCAAAAGTGAAAAATCCAAGAAACTTCTGAAATAGAAGAATAAGGTGTTGGAGCTGTCTCACAGGAGATCAGCTCATTAGAAGTTAGAGTTCTGTATTGTGATAGTGTGGTGTTAATTCCTGGACAACACTGTGTAAGTGGAACAGAACAGAGGACCCTGAATATACCCAAGCATAGGTGAAAACAGCATTTGGCAATAGGTGGCATCTGACACCGCAGATCAATAAAAAAACAGTGGGCTGTTCAGTGAATGATTCCAGGGCAATTTCATTATCCATATGGAAAAAATTAAACTGACTCTGTACTTCACATCAAACCAAAAAATAAATTTCCAATGAATTAAAATCTTAAATGTGAAAGGGAAAAAAACTTTAAAAATTTTAGAAGAATATATAGGAGGATAACTTTTGACCTTGGGTGAGGGAAAGATTTATTGAACAAAACAAGTTTATAAGTGCAACCGCATTAAAAATCAAACTCTTTGGTCATCTAACAACACAAAAACAAGCCTCAGCCTGAAAACTTACACAACACATAACCTACAAAAAATTAGTAACCAGAATATAAAACTAACTCTTACAAACCAATAAGAAAAAGACAAGAAACATAGATAATAATAGACAGAAGACTTTAACAGGCATTTCACAGAGAAGGAGACATGATTGACCAAAAAACATATTTTTAAAATGTATATTTCATCTGTAATGGGAGAAATGTAGTTTTAGATGATGCTAGTTTTATACCCAACAGAATGATGAAAAATTAAGAAGTATGATAATACCACGTGTTGGAAAGACATGAATCAAAGGTAACTCTTAATCATTGCTGATGGAAAGAGTGAATTTCTTTAGCTACTTTGATAAAAATTTGACACTGTCTTATAAAACTGAATATGTGCATACCTTCAGCAATTCCACTCTCGGGTATAAACCCAAACTCTCGAACATGTGCATAATGAGACATGTACTAGAATGTTTATAGCAGTATTCTTTATAATATTAATAGTAGAATAACTAGAAATAACCCAGATACAAGCTAGAGAACAGATAAACACAGTGTGACATTGTCACATAATGAGATATTAAACAACAGTAAGAAGGAATAATTTATAGCTAAACATAACAACATGGATGAATAGACAATAAATAGAAATGAAAAACGTACTGTATACTATATGAAACCATTTCTATAGATTTTTAGCACTAGTAGTGCAAACAACATACATGTGAATTTTCAAAAATAATTTTTGAAAAGTGAGGGAATGATAAACATAAAATCCACATTAGTGTTTACCTCTGAAATGGAGAAACAGAGAGACGGATTATAAAGAAACTCATTCGAGATGCAATGGTACTGTTTCCGAAATCAGGTGGTAGATTTACAACTATTTGTTTTATTGTGGTGTTGACATAGCTTCATCATTTATATGTATGTCACTTATATTGTGAGGAATGTATCAAATAGTCATGACAAAAATATTTTTTGAAGAATAGAGGGAGAAAAGTGTTATTTCATTTCTTACTGCATGTAATAAGCACTGAATAAATATAGAATATAAATCCCTCTTAAAATCTTTGTCCTTCAATCCTGAAAAATAAAATTATTTTCTCACTATTACAAATAGTAAGCTAGTTATAATACGAGGACCAGATCAAACATCCTGACGTAGATTTCCACTAAAGGATATTTGACTCCTTGGTCATTGCCAAATAATTAAGCAACAACCACTGGCTCCAAATTTCTCCTCATCAGGACTAAAGAAACAGATGTGAATCACTAGCTTTCAGGATAGTTTTTAAAATAAAACAATTTCCTATTAAAACAATTAAAATGAGAAAATATTAAGCACTGTAGTAAAAAGTAAGTCAAAATGCTACTTTAATGTTTCAACATTTTAATGATAATAAATATCTAGTTTTTAAAATCTCATAGTAAATGCTGTTTCCAAGAGAAAACAATGTTTAACAGTTTGTATCTGTTGTAGAATAAATGCTGATTAAATTGACATATTATATATTTCAAGCTAACAGTTCTGATACCCATGGGGTTCATTGTGATTATGTTCTGCTAAATAAGTTGGAGATATCAAACAGACAATCAGCTAAGAAATTTTTAATTGAGTGAGTAGTTTGCAGTTGCCCCTTTGACAAACGGTGAGTGCTAATCCAGATCTTCAGCACGTTTTGTGGTGGACATGTAGCCGCGTAGATGACTTAGTGAATTATCAGAGACATGATGATGTTTGATCAAAACCGTCTCCACCACCACAGATGACTCGTGGAGGACTGAGCGATCACTGTGCAGCCATGCCCTCTCTAGTGCTCAACCAGAAAGGGAGAGCACGCGGCATCCGCTTGGGGGACAAGGACTGCATTCAAGCTCCCTGGGGTTCATAATTGGAAATCAAAACCATACTGGTTGCTATGGTAACGGTAGCAAGAAGAGAGCAGGCATGTTTGTGGATGAAAAATTGTCTTCCTTCTTTCTAAATGTGGGAGACAAGTTACATGTTTGTGATAGCAATCTATTCCACCAGCTCAGAGAACAAATTGAAGTCTAAACACTCAAAATGCCATAAGTTTGAGAGTCAGACCTGATTTCCAGAAGCTAGCTGTCCACTTGTGAATGCAAGGGAGAGGGATTTTGTTGACACCCTTTGTTTCCTGATAGGTTTTGTAAGTTACAGGACCAATGCGAGCACAGCTGTTCTGTCAGCATCGCAAATGTGCTTTGCAGAGAACTACTGTACTGCTATATCCACTTTCCGCCTCGTCTAACAAGCACAAATGGTAAATGATCAAAAAGCTGTTTCTAGCTGCTTTGAAAACTCTGTTTAAGAAAATATTAAGTCTTAACTTCTCAGGAAAGGTCTCAGAGTAGATCAATCTGTGGTTGTGTCAGGGAATCTCTAAAGCTAAGTCATAAATGAGACTCCTGTTTAATCTTCAATAACCATTTGCTGTTGCAGGCCTATTATGCAATATTCCTCAACAAAGGCCGTCTGGAGGTGCATCTCTCCACAGGGACAAGAACAATGAGGAAAATTGTCATCAGACCAGAGCCAAGTCTGTTTCATGATGGGAGAGAACATTCCGTTCATGTAGAGAGAACTACAGGGTAACAGTAACACTGAAGCACTTATTGCTGTTACTAAGATGAACTTCCTTTGCTAGCATCAGTCTCTGCCTGAACCTCTGTGTGTGTGGACATACTATGCATTGCAGAACGATAAAGTGTTAGCTTAATCTCCTCTTCTTTACGTTTCATACTTCAGGAGCCTCATTTACCGGGGCCCTTAGGAGTTCTACTTTTAACATTTTTATTCTGTGCAGTTCTCTCCTCCTTTGGAAAAACCAAATGCATCTTCTGAAGCTATAGATAAGAGAAATCCCTCCCTCCGCCCCTCTCAAATATTCTCTTCTCAAATAAGGTATGCACACAGTGAAGCGCACAGAACAGCTCAGCTGGAGCCGGCAGCCTTGGCAGCTGCTGTTTCATTCAGGTTCCAAAGCAGTTATGGCAGCTGCTTAGAAACCTGTCACAGATCCGGAGCATGGTTACAGCTGCGGGACCTCCTGAGCCTGTTAAGTGCACACCTTGTCCCTGTCCCCCTTCCCGAGGTGCGCATGGTCCCTACAGAGTGGCTCCATGAGGGAACAGCATCAAGGGAGAAAAGGGAAATAGCTACTGCCCTGAGATCAGCTCGTGGAGGTCGCCTCTCTACAAATCCACCAGAGTACTTGTCCCCAGCCCTGAGCCGGAGAATTGGCCTCAATAGCGCACAAACTGATTTCTCATTTCTTTGGAATGCCGCAACACTTTCTACTTGCTTCATTGGGAAAGTCGTCTGTGTTTTTCATCAAAATATTATATGACAACTCAGAGAGGTAATTAGTTTAGTAGGACAATTAGAAAAAAATGAAAACAGAAGCCCAGAGACTTTAGGAGCCTCAGACCTCCAAGCCAGCAATCCATTTATTAGATTGAAGACATAGAAAAGAACTGGAAATCTAATTTGATGAAACCTCAAAACACAGAAAATACTTGTAAATGCAATGCGTATGGATGTGTAGCAATAGTTTCAGGAGGCAAATGCAGTTCTTTAGTTAAAGATCTATTATCTTCTAATTATCCTCAAGTGGATAACAGATTAGCGATAAAAATTTCTTACCTTCTAAGTAAATAATAAAGCTTTCCTCAGATCATTGTTTTATTATCATATAGAGCATTAGGTTGTGGGCTGAATTGATACTAAGCACTCATGCAGAGTGTGTACTAAGATGCTTAGAAGCCATGATTAAGACAAATGAGGGATCAATATTTGGACAAACTAAGAACTTTTACTAATCTAATAGCTAGATATTGTAGTCATGGTCTCTGAGGAGAAATGCAAACTGAATTTTCTCATTCAGGGAATCTTAGGGAATGCTGTAGAATACTGATTTTAAATGTCTTTTAGACTAGATTTCAGGCTCTTTGCCAAATTTTAATTCTTTTCATTGTGGAAAGGACTTTTTAAAAGACTTAAACTTTAAAGAATTTCAATAGAAAAAATGCAAATTTGAGAAATACAGTTGATCAAAAATCACCCAAAATATGTTATTTTTTAGAGAAAGAATTATGAAATTCCCAAATGTATTACAATGTTGTACTAAGGTGTCCTTTGAACAGGTGTTTCTTCAAGAAGAGCATTTTATTATGCCAACTTCACAGCTGTTGACCATCAATCCAACCTGTATTTGATTAAGCTCAGTGTATATAGTACATCACTGAAAACTGGTCATTCAGTTAATTAGCCATATAAACAAACAGTTTTGCCATTCACTGTTAATTACAGGATAATGTATTGGACATATTAGCATGTAGACACTGAACTCTGTGCCAAAACAAGAACACATTTGCTACCATAATGGCTCTTTCAACACTCTAAGGTCAAAATGCAATCACCATCTACCCCATAAGCAAGTGCTACATTAAGCTGATTAACAAGAGATCACAAATGACCACAAGAACTTCACCCAGAAACATTTTAATGCTTCATGTGCCTATTCCATGGCATGACCTGTCAAATAATAGACAAAGATTATGCCTTTTAATCATTCTGAATGTATGCGAGATCTGTACTAATATTCTTTCTTCACAGATGAGAAAATATTAACTAGCTTGCCCAAAATCACATACTACAAATAACAGAGCCAGGTTTTAAATGAGATATATTTTACTTAAATACCTCCATCTATGCACAGCCAACTATTAATTCTTACCCTTTTTTGTAACCCTAAAGATCTATATTACTTTATGTTGATTATGATATAGTATTACTAATTTGGAAATATTTACTTTCTCCCAACGCTTTTCAGAGTATGCATAGCATCATCATTTCTTTTCCTAAAACCCTAGATAAGAACATAAATTTAATACCACCTCACAAAATCATTGCACTTTTACCAAATTGGGGCCAGATTTCTCAAGATGTTCATTCTGTCTCACGCTCTGCCTCTCTTTACCCCTTCTTCCTTATTCTCTCTCCTTTTCTACCCCTTTCTCTGGAAAAATCTCTCTTGAGTCACATTGGTATCTAAGTTCCTGGTTCTCCAGTGACTCCTGCCTTCTCTATCTGCTTTGCCCTCTGATCTTTCTCCTGGAGTCCACCTCAGTGGCCAACAGTCCTAACTGGACAAAAACTTCAAACCCGAAGATCCTGAAATAGTTGCTTAGGCAAATAGGATACCAACAGAGGTGAATTTCTCCTCAGTGAAAGCATTCTTCACACAGGTACAGAATGAGGCTACAGATCATGAAGTAGGTTAAGATGTTTCAGCTGTAATGTGAGGTTTCCAGAATGAGATCATGATTTTGGACACTGCAACCCTAATATTTTCTTTCTTACCATTCAAAATATGTTTGATCTTAAAAAATTTCAGATTTTATTCTTCATATAAATTACAAATGTCAGAGCACTTCTCTTAATATTTTCTTCCACATGTACAACCCAATTGGTGGTGGCTTAAAAAAAAAATCTTAGACTAATATTCTAAACAGACAGAAAACAGAATGTAAGTAATAAGATACTTCATTATGAAACTCTAAGAATTGGCCGGGCATGGTGGCTCACACCTGTAAAATCCTAGCACTCTGGGAGGCCAAGGCTGGTGTATCGTTTGAGCTCAGGAGTTCGAGACCAGCCTAAGCAAGAGCGAGACCCGCATCTCTACTAAAAAAAAAAAATAGAAAGAAATTAGCTGGACAACTAAAACTATACATAGAAAAAATTAGCCAGGCATGATGGCGTGTGCCTATAGTCCCAGGTACTCAGGAAGCTGAGGCAGAAGGATGCATGAGCCCAGGAGTTTGAGGTTGCCGTGAGCTAGGCCGACACCATGGCACTCTAGCCTGAGCAACAGAGTGAGACTCTGTCTCAAAAAAAAAAAAAAAAAAACACTCTAAGAATCAACCATTGAAATTGTAAAAAAAAAAAAATATATACATATATGTACAGCTGACCTATCACAATACAAATAGTAATGCAATGTTTAATATACTATTTTGCATACAGCAGAAAAAAAAACAAACAGAAAACACACCATACCAGAATCATAATGGACATGCTGGTAATGTTTTTCTCTACGGAAGAACTAAATAAATGATCTAGATTTGATGCTCCTAGAATGTAAAATACAAACAGGATTCAGCTATAGTTCTCTAGCAATGCCCATATTAAGATAGCCTCAGGGCAATCCCTTAATTAATGTTTTCCTCCACTTGAAGTAGATATTTTTAATCTCCATTGTACAAATGAATGAAATGAAACTGAGCATGATTAAATAACTTGCCCAAGGTCACACAGCTAGTAAGCTTCCAAACTAGCACTGAATTCCAGTCTGTCTTTCCAAAAGCCCACATTCATTCTATGTCACCATCCTATGAACCAGTAAAGAAGGACCACTATTTGGTCTTTGGGCAGAACCAGGCTAAAGAGAGTCTACACCAAAAAGAGGAAGGCCCCTGGCTCTTTAAAATTCTAATCAAGAGCAGAGATTTACTCTCCTTAGAAAATCTTTAATAGTAGTTTAAAGCCTTCATGAAAACCCTTAGGAGCACTGTTATATCATGTTAGTAAGAGAATACTTTTAACCAAAGGGAGAAAAAAGGTGTTGAAGGGAGGGGTTTTTCAGTGACTCACACATATCTAGAATTGAGTGGTTTTCTAACAGTCTCATGAAACCACCAAGACTCCTAGCAAGGAAGCTGAACCTCCTGATATTTGCCAACACATTTTTCCAGAGTCTGGTAAACACACACACACACACACACAAACACACACACACACCTGGTATGTCATTTCCCTCCATTTTCCCTTTGAAACTAAATCTAACCTGTTCCTTCTCCTCTACCCCCTGAATGGTGACATTTTGAAACGTAATGAAATCCATCTTTTGCTCCATTCTCTTACTTTTGAAGTATACCAAAGTGAACCAGTTTCTCAGTGACAAATCAGAGCATCTTTGTCCTGGCTTTTTGTTTCCAGTTCTACCTGTAGTTTTTCTTTATAAAATAAGTAAGATGGCACTTTAAGACCGAGTTTCCCCCTCAGTACTTAAAGTACTTTGGTTTTCTCCCCATGTATGAAGTAAGTTTTCAGTAATCCATTCATGATCCTCATTGGGCTAGTGACTAATACTTATGACTAATAGCGTCATGATGACTACTGGAACTGAAGCTCAAAACCTGCTTCTATAACAAAAGAGAAAATGCCTTTGGTCATTTTTATCATCAGAACCCTTTGTCTCCTTCTGAGTCCTTGTTCCAGGATCTAAGGATGTTGCAAATAAGTAGCACGAGGTTCTCAATTAGCAGTGTGTGAGTTATCTCTCATAAGCAAATTAGAGAAATTAATGAAACAGCCACTAAGGAAAATCATTGCAGGGAACAATTAACACGGTGTTATTGCCTGCCTCTTCTATTCAAAAGCCAGCAGCTACATTCTTTATAAAATCATGCTGTAAGTGTTTGCTGTTGATTCCTGCAATCTAAGCTCTCAGGAGTACAGTTTGTCCCCTAGCAAGAAGATAATAGCCAGCACAAACCAGGAAATAAAGAGCCAAACAAAATGTGACCCCATGCTGTGCTAAACCCACTGATCCTGATACGATTAGACATTATTACACAGTACAGAAGCCTCAGTTCTTACGGGCTCATGTGTTGGGCTGCACATTACTGATGTCACCTCCACCAGAGGCTAATGTTGCAGCTACACCATTGCCTGGTTTCAGTAAACTTTCAGGGATCATGAACGAGGGAGGCATGGGACAAGATCCTGAGAAACAAGAGCATTTGCTTAGTGTAGAATTCCTGATCACCCAATTTGGGTTCACTTAAAAGCTACGAGAGGGAAGGGTGAAGGCTGGAAGAAGAGAGTTTGATTTCCAACTGTATTGAACGTGATGTGATTCTGACTTGTTTGTTTTAAATGTTTTATCAGCATCTTGACGGTTCAAGTCGATGAAGACAAAAGACATACGCAAAACCTGACAGTGGAACAGGCTGTTGAAGTTAAAAAGCTGTTCGTTGGGGGCGCTCCACCTGAATTTCAACCTTCCCCACTGAGAAATATTCCTCCCTTTGAAGGCTGTGTATGGAATCTTGTTATTAACTCCGTGTAAGTGAATTTTCTAAATTTTGTTTGTTTTGGTATAAGGATCACCAATGCATCTACACTATTCAAAACCATAGGGGAGAAGAAAGGAATGAAGATGTTCAAATTAGATTTAGAAAATTGCACTGATGGTCTTAAAAGGGGGTAGGGTATCTGATTTAATTGTAAGGAGGCAAGACGATGAAAAGTTTTAAAATGTATTTTATTTCAATTATATTATCTTAGCCCTATGGACTTTGCACGGCCTGTATCCTTCAAAAATGCAGACATTGGTCGCTGTGCCCATCAGAAACCCCGGGAAGATGAAGATGGAGCCGTTCCAGCTGAAATAGTTACCCAGCCTGAGCCGGTTCCCACCCCAACCTTCCCTGCACCCACCCCAGTTCTGGCATATGTGAGTCTTTATATCCCCATTGCTTTCTAATTTTCACCCAGCATTTTGAATCTTTTCAGAGGGAAGATTACTCAGGATATCTAGTATACTGTACTGCTACAATTAGAGGAAGGGTAACCTGTGTATAAAAGCCTATTCTCACATCTTCGTTTGAATTACTTTTATTTACATACATATATGTTCTCCTTTAGTTTTTTCTGTTTATAAAATAGTACATTTTCAGTTGAAAAGTCAGAAAACAGAGAAATATCCAGAATCAAAACTAAAAACCACCTATAATCCCACTGCACAGAGGCAACCATATTGAGTTTCAGTCACTTTCATTTGCATTTTACCTAATAGATCATATATCACATATACAATATGGTATCCTGTTTTTAAAAACTAGTAACATACAATTAAAACTGTTTCCAAATATCATGAATATATATGTCTAATATGTTTCAGATGACATATGTACACATGCACACAAACACAGAGACACATAAAATATTTTATAATGTTGGAGGTAGTATATCCTTGTTTATGGTGTGGACTCGGAGTCAGACTTCTGCGTTCAAATCCCAGCACTCTAACCTACCACCTGTATGAATTTGGGAGGGCTACTTAGCTAATCTATTCCTCAGTTTCCTCATCTGTAAAATGAACACATATATCAAAGAATTATTATCAGGATTTTAAAAGATAATGTTTATTAAATGCCTGGCATAGACTAAGCATTTAAGAAATGGCATAATTACTATATAAGAATAATAATAATAATTGTTTCAAGTGCTTACTATATGTCAGCTACTGGCTAAACAATTTCCATTCAATATATATGTCATTCTTATAACAAATCTATAAAATATAAATTGTCATCCCATTTTTAGTTGAGTTAATATGCATTAGCTAGCTTAAGTAACTAATCCACTCACATAGCTAGTCAAGGGCAGAGTAGGAATTTGAATCCAATGTGTCTGACTTCAAAGTCTGGCTACTGATCACTGGAACACTCTGCCTTTTCAATTTATTCTACTTTTCATGGCTCATTTTGGGCTATTTGGAGTGTTTCCAGTTTTTCTCTATTAGAACCATACTCTGATGAGTACCTTTGTACATTGAAGTTTTTCATCATTTCTGGTTATTTTCTTAGAATAGATTCATAGATTAATTATGAGGTCAAAAAATGACTGAAACAATGACTATTTTTTCAACACACATATCTGAATTGCTTTTTCCACAAGCTACACCAATTTACATTCTCAACACCAATATATCAAAGAGAGTCAGTCTCACTACACTCTTTACACATGCATCATGTTTATAATACATGCCAATCATGGGTGGAAAATGTTGTCTCGAGTGAAGATTTTGAAAAATCTTGAATATCTCATTGTCTTCGTTAGTTTCCATGATGGAATTGGTTGTTCTGTAGAGAAATGTGCTCCTTGCCACTAGAAATATTTATTAAATGAGAAAGCAAACAGTCATCATTCAGGAAAACTGGTGATGTATTCCAAGCATCATTTCATCCTCTGTAAAACATAGATATTACACCCGCCTTGCCTATCCTGTGGAGTTATTGTAATAATCAAATGAAATAATTTGTGTGGTAGTTCTTTGAAAATTAAAAGAAGCACATCCACGTAGCTACTGTGAGGAATCCCTGCATTTGCTGAATAACTAGTATGTGTCCAGTACTCTGCTAGACATTTTATATCCATTATTTCATTTGATCCCCACAAGCTATTGTTTTATTTACATTCATTTATACTCCTGGAAGTATTATTATCCCCATCTCACAAAAGAAAATACCTAAGATCACCCAACTAACTAGTGGATGTATCAGTCATGTGGGGATTAGTACCCAAAGTTAATTGCCGCCTAAGGCATCTCAGAGATCCGCTGCATGGATTTCAGAATGTCTCCTCAGCTCTTTCGTAATGTGGCCTCGGGCTCGGTCTTTACCCATCAAAGGGAAGGTTAATGATCTTCCTTCTCTTTCCCCTTGCATCCTTTAAAAGCATGTGTCTCCTAGCTTCGAGAATGTGTTCTCAGTTGAAGAATTCAAAAACATGATGAGTTGAATAGACTTTTTTGACCTTGGATCCTAATGTGCACTTATAAAACTGTTTCTGGAAGAAAACAGAGCCAGATTTCTAAACAACTAGCTTAGAATTATAAATTATAATTGGCAAGAGCCCTAGAGATCATCTGGTCCAATCGTCATCTTAACACATGAATTCCTTTTATATGATACTTGATGTGGGCTTGCAGCCTTTACTTGAACACTTCATTAATGAGAGTTTTCCAGTGTTACGATGAGGCAGACTCTGGTTGCTAGAAAACGATTGATTATACTAAAGTAAAACTGTGTTCCTATAACTTTCACATCATGATTGTGTTTCTATAACCAAATACATTACATTTACATCTTCTCTATCTGATGTCCCTTCAAGGATTTGAAAATATCTAAGTCTTCTCCTTCCCTAGACTAAGTATTCCACAAGCTTAGGTATTCTTCATATAACCCGATTTCTAATTCTTATACTCCCAGTGATTAATATTCTTAAGTTTGAAATATCCCTTTCAAAACATGGCACCTAGAATATACTATACAACTTAAAATGAAGTGATCAGTTCAGGGGACAGTATGATCCCTTCCTCCCTTATAGTCTGTTAATGTTTCTATTAATGCACCTGAGAATGCTTTAATGTTTTTAACACATGCATCATGCTACTGACTCCTAATCAGGTGGCATATTTGGTCAAAGCAAAACCTAGTGGGTCTTGTTGTCACTAGAACTTCCTTCAGTCAGGTATCTCAGCCTTTCTGTGTTGGTTTGATTTGGTTTGGTTTTTAGAGGAGAACCCTGCTGGCTTCCACTGAACACCTTACTTTTCCAAATGGCCACACAAACTTTGTTTTATAGGGCATTGCAAGCACATCACATTTTTTCCCTTTTTTCTCAAAATAAAGATACTCGCCCATCTGGGACTGGAGATTTTCACTCATTTGAGTTTTTTTTATAACCTTCTGTTCTAATTCCAATTTCCATTTCCTCTCAGCAGTGTAGGTTTTAACTTTTCCAAAAACAGAGCCTTCCCTTTAGTAGATGAGACAGAAGCAAAGGAGTTGAGTAGCAGCCCAAATTGGTTGGTTTAGGAAGAATTGCAGAACTTTAGAGCTAGAAAACACCTTAAAGATTCCAACTCTTAATTTACACAGAGGAAGAAAAGCCCTAGAATGTACAGCATGACTTGAGGTTACACCCATGAGTAACAGTTGGCACTAAAACCCAGATATATAAATTCCAACTGCTGTCTCCCCTTCCCTTGCACATGACACTTATTAATGAATGTGTGGTCAGAATTATATTTCTAGAACTTTCCATCTCTATTGAATTACATTGCACTTTAGAGTTTCTGATCTTCTCTTTTAATTTGATTTCTTTATGTTCTTTCTTTTTTGTGTGTGGGAAGAGGTGTCTTCTTTTTAAAGGTTACTATCAGTAAAAGGATTGACAATTTATTTTATAACAAATATTTATTAATATCCTACTAAATGCAAATATGAATAAGATATCATTATTGCTAGCCAGGAAAAAAGAGAGACATGCTTCTCCTGCCATGGCCCACCGACCTTTCCTCAATGAGCTCTGGCAGGTTTTGTGTCCTCTCTAAATCTAAGATAACCCACGGAAAAATAAGAATAATAATATCTTCCTTCAAGGATTACTATTATGAGGGAAAAAACTGTACATTGTATACAAAGCACTAAGCACAATTCCTGGCTCAAAGTAATACTCCATCGCTCTATTAATTCTTCTGTATTACTTTAACTATAACTTCTGTGTTAATTTAATTCTATTAATTCTTCTATTTAGTTTAACCTTTCACACTTTTAGTCTGGGGACATGTGCTAGGAAAAAGGGAGTGTGGGGAATATTCTATTTTTAAACAATTACAAACTCCAGCATGATATGATTTTTAGATTTCAAGTCTCCCATAATTTTTAATTCTCACCATTTTCTTTTTTTCAGAATTTATATTTTCAAGAATTATTTAAGAACTAAGGCTTAGGTTCTTAAGTTCAAGTTAGTTCCTTTGGAGGAACTGCCTCCTTGTGAGCCCATGTTTGTTCTAACGCAGTTGAAAAAATGACCTCCTGGTTTCAGCGCCTTCTTTTTCTCCTTTCCACCAGTCTCACCCAAGCCTGCCAGCCGCTTAGGGCACGAGGACGATACTCACCATACTGTAGAGTAACGCAGCAGTGTCTGGAGAAAGCCCTGCCCTGTGAAATGGATTATGTCAAGCTCGCGATTAATGCGTGTTAGGACATCATATTATAGATTAGGCAGCATTTCATGCATATTATCTCATTTGGTAATGCGGAAGCTTATCTTCTCTTTCTGCTTCTCCCTTATTTTTTGCCCATTTACAGCTGGAGAAAACATTTCTGCACATTACATTTTTGGATATTTCTCATGGAGGATGGCAGGGTGTGGGGGTAGATGAGAGCCTGGATGTTGAGTATTACAAATATTTGTTGACATGTTGAAATGTAGCAAGTTCTCTGCAAGTATGTACACTGTTTATACCAAGTCTTTATAACAAGCAGGGCCTATGTGGATTTGTATGCAATGAGTTGGCTGCTTTTTCTTTTTAAACTTGAATTTTATTGGAAAGTTGAACTGTGAACCTCAAAGTTTAAAATTTGAGAACTAAGAAGAGCAATGCAAGAGGCCATGAAGAGTTCTAGTGCTGATAAGGGCTCTTTGGGAGTTGGGGGAAAGAAATAGGCAGAGGAGGAAAGACTAGAGGGGGAAAGAAAGTGATTTCCCCAGCAACTGTAACGCTGCAACTTTAAAAGCTAAGTACAGTCAAGGCCAAAGGATAAATTGATTGCATACTGATATCTATTTAAAGAGAAAGCAAACATTTTCCACACTTCAAGAAATCTGTTCAGGAGTTAATGTGCCAATATTACTATAAAATACCCTCTACCCACCAAAAGAACTCAACTGAACATAATTCAGTTTCTCAATAAACAGCTTGAGTAGGAATTGTATGTTTCAGAACATTAAAGTCAGTACTGTAAAAAGTATCTTTTGCTTATTCATCCATAAAGAAGATCATCACAAATAAGCATCAGATGTGATTTTTAGCCCATATTTATTAGGAGAATTATTGACTCATGAAAGAAGAAAATTATGCAATTTTATGATGATTCATCGTTTGGTGCTTTTGAGAACAAAGATGCCATTTTTTGATAAATGCAATTTAAATCTCTGCTCAGGGCCTATCGAAATTCAAGGGATGCTTACCAACGAGTCATATGCTATCTTGAATCTAATAACTCATTTCCAAATGCCAGCCACCAGCCGGCAGTTAGAAATGACCACTGCTTTACTCTGACCTGAAATTAAATGACTGCTCTAATAAACAGGTGCACCATCACGGTAGACTCCCTGCCCAAGTCCTGTCTGCCTACAACTTGTCACCTGCTAAGCAGAGACAAATAAAAAGCAAGCACATCCTGTTCTCCTTTCATACCACGTTTTCCCCATATGTACTTATAGTACTTTAAAGAGTTCCCACAAGGTGGCAGAATTGTAACACGTGGAGATTGATGAGCTTCTACTGAGACCCTGATTTTTTTTTTATCGTTTTAACACATTTCAGAGATCAGTGTTTCCAAAACAACACAGGTGAAGCATCACGTCCATCAAAGTGATGACTCTTTCAAGCTCATATTAGCTTAGAGGAGGAATATTCATCTTGCAATGACTGTTCTTTAAAGATTCCTTAAAATTACCTCATTAGAAGATCTCTCCTACCCTTTTCCTTAGCTTAGATTTCTATGGGAAGCAGGGTTGAAAATGTCCTTACTGACAAGCTCATTTCATTCCTGTGCAAAACACAGGGCACTTTCTGTTCCATCCTACATGTTCACCTTTAAAATGCTACAAGTAAAAAAGAAGGTTGAACAGCAGGATGAGCAGCTTCTCCCACCAGGGGACATGAGGCAGGAGGACCGGAAGATGACCACAGCAGGCGAGCCAAAGGACTGGCGCCACCCTGCACCCATCGTAACATCAGACCCGGTTTCGGTTCACCCAGGGGAGAGTGATGCATAGAAGACATGATCCAGTCTGGTCTCCCTTTAATCAAGCCAGGGGAAAGATCTAGATTTGCACCAAAACATTACCACATTAGTGGTCGGAGAATTTTCATCTCATTTAAATGCTAAAGTACAACCATATAAAAACCCTCTTACACCAGCACTTCTCAGTCCTTTTCCAGCTGACAGTTGTACAAAGGAAGGTGATTGCAGTTATATTAAAGCAATACCCATAATATTCATCCTGTTGCAAATCGATGATAGTAAACATCATCTTGGATGTCCTTAAAGAAAAAATTTATCTTAATGGTTTTATACTTTAAGGTTACCTGTTAGAGTGATCAGCTTTTTTCCATTCTCTTTTATACCATTGGCCAATCTAAGAATACTGTTTCATTAACCACTGCTTCTGCCTGCTGCTTAAGATTTATTCACTGCAAAGGCGAAGCCGGTTGCCCTCCAGGAGGCGCTCCTCTTCCTAAGTTTCAAGTGCATGTGTCATGAAATGATTCTTAAAAGGACCTGAACAAAGTCCCTGTTCTTTTCTGATCATAGTTTTTTCTAAAAATGGCTTAAACAGTGCCTTTCCTTCTAGAAGATCTGATAGAATATGACAAATCACTGCTGCTCAACTCCGGACCAGTTTTGGAAACACCTGTCCACTCTACCAGCAAGCGAAGTTATTATGGTGTTTGGTCTGCCATGGGACAAAAACTCTCCACAACATACAGCAGCTACCAATAAAATAATCTTTACAACTGCCACCTTGACAATTTAAAAAATTATATTAGAAAAGTTATTTTATAGTAACATCTATTTATAGTAACTGGACAAGTGACTGCAATAATAGCAATAATATGGACGTAACCTACTGGTGGTTTTCTTTTAGGCTACACATTATTGTTTCCTAATTCTTCAGCAGGCATTGACCTTTTCAGTCCCTCAGTTTCCAGAGCTGAGGGTTTAAAGATGTTTTAGTGAAATTCTGCTCCTAATGGACTCACAGCAGATAGGATTCTTTTAGACATTTCTGAGGAAAACTGCAGGTTACATATGTTTGTTGAGATGGTCCTCTGTACAGGAAATGTCATGAAAGGTGGATAAATGATCCCAATTCTATTAGTAGCAGCATTCATAATGGAGACATTAAGGTACCAAAGCCTCTCCATTTGGGCTCTTTTTGCAGGCAGGTCAATAAGAAAGGTGCCACTCGTTGATTCCAAAAGAGGCCATTCAGCTGTGCAAATGAATAGCATTTTCCTGTCCTACCCACTGGGTTTTTGCATGGCTGTGTGAATTTCAGCCACAGCCTGCTCTTTCTAACTGACCATCTCCTGGGAAGCAAGGAGGGAAATACTTCCATGAAGACCAATTTTATAGCATTTCAAAACACTTTAAGCCTTTTACCTGCTGTGGCAGAGTGCTCCGTTTGACTGAGATCAAGAGAAAAGAGAACAAGGCTTTCCCTCATCAAGTCAAAATTTCCTGTGTGCTGATGAGTCATCTCTGAGTACACTATTTGGGAAGAACACTCTGCATCAAAAGCCTGCCTTGGGCTCCTCGAGAACCTCTGCTGACGCCGCGCTCAGTGGGGCAGTGGCCCAGCCAGAGCTATTAAGCGCAGATCTTAGAAACAGATAGTTGGTGAGAGAGAGTGTGCAGATTATTTATTTTCTCATGCGCTACGTGTTCTAAAAGACTTCCTAAGCAGCCTGTACATCGAGCTATCTTGTATGAACAAAACTAGAGAACAGGGAAAGGAACTGTGGCCTTGGTAATTTAAGGAGCCTTGATTATTTATCGAGCTATGCTTTAGAGTAGTCAAATATGAGCCTCTTAGCCAGGACTGGCTGTATAATTTGCAAGGCCTAGTGCAAAATGAAAATTCAGGGTCCTTGTTCAAAAATTATTAAGAATTTCAAGATGGTGACAGCTGAGCATTGAACCGTGTTGGCTGCACAGCCGTGCACCTAGCTCTTCCCTCTTAAGCACCCTAGAAAACTGATCTTTGAACAGTGGCAGTTGAAATGGTGTACAGTGGGTTACATTTTTAAAATGTTCTGGGTTGCCTAGCAACTGGCTGAGGGCCTGAATCGGCTGACTTGCAGGTTTAGATACACCATCTTGAAAGTCTAAATTCATGGAAACCTTCTAGTGGACCGATAATTTTCAAGGAAAAGTAATATAGTGGGAGATGGAAATGGGGAGGGCAAGAAGGAACACATTTTCTACTCTTATAACCTGGATGGCTAGCTTGTCATTTTCCGTGTTCAATCTTCTAAGAATAAAACTCTTCACAAGTGAAGTAAAAGTGAAAAGGAAATTCTAGTTTTCTCAGAAATATAAACAATATTTTTTCTTAGATGATAATGAAAATATTAATCAATGCATATTTTTGATCATATTCATTTATCAATCCAAGGGTATGATATAAGAAAACTGATTCCCATTCACTGATCACTTAAGAATAGTACCTACTATGTTGTAGATTACAGAGATGAATAAGAGACAGTTTTTATTTTTAAGTAATTTAAGATTATATGAAGACATTAATATATAAGAAACAGACAGCATTTCCTTTTTAAAGAACAGAGTCCATAATCTCCCCTCTTTATCTTCTTGGTATTTTACAGGGTCCTTGTGCTGCAGAATCAGAACCAGCGCTCTTGATGGGGAGCAAACACTTTGGGCTTTCGAAAAACAGTCACATTGCAATTGCATTTGATGACACCAAAGTTAAAAACCGGTATGTGTTATTCTGAGATATTGGGAAAGAACTGATAAATAAAGAACTGAGTATTCTCATTTAATCAAATTTAATGAACTACATTTATTAATTAATGAAGTTAGTTGTTTTTTTTTTTAATTCACTGAGTACAATAGAGAATAGAATTCTATTTGTATTAGCCTAAGGAACCCAGTTTAGGAAATCAGTAGCCTTGGAAAGTCCTGGTCTCTGAGAAGGTTTTACTTTCCTATATGAAACTGCACCCATGATCTGACATCAGAATCTATTTTAGCATAAGTATGTTTTTATTTTTCTGTTTTACTTTGCACACTTTTGTTTCACAGTCTGACAATTGAGTTGGAAGTGCGAACCGAAGCTGAATCAGGCTTGCTTTTTTACATGGCTCGGATCAATCATGCTGATTTTGCTACAGTTCAGCTGAGAAATGGATTTCCCTACTTCAGTTATGACTTGGGGAGTGGGAACACCAGCACCATGATCCCCACCAAAATCAATGATGGCCAGTGGCACAAGGTAATAGTCCCCCAGATGTTGACCCTAAGAGGGAGTTCCTGGGTGGTGACCATTCAGCATTCCCCTGGTACCAGCACTATTTTGCCAGTGCAGACACTGGCTCTGGAGTTACTGAAATGCGGTAGAGGTTGAGAATGAAGCAAGTACCACAACAGTATGCAACTGCCACAACCTTGGAAAATGTGATCAGACCTGGGTAGATTTATCTTTGACCACTTATATGCCTCATCACTGTACTACAAGGTTCCATCATTGTTATAGGGCTGTGGTTCTCAAACATCTGTCTACAAACTAGGGCCAGGTAGTCGAAGACATTTCCACTGTTCTAAGTGAGAAACACGGGACAACAGAATGTGTTAATCAAATCATAAAGCCCTATGTATTCAATTTAAGGGAATAATATTTACTCTGAGATTATATTTTCCTATTTTTAAAGTGCCAAAAAGGCCTCTCTTTTATGAAATAATATTTGTCCAAAGTAAAAGTGGGCAATACTAAAATGAGTCCTAAGACTTATCCCTCCACTTCAATACACACTGGTCTGTGAAAACTAGAGTCTGGGAATCTGTGCTATAACGTGCTTAAAGGGCTCTAAGGTATCATTTCCACTGACAGTCATTTGGAACAACTTTTAAAATGTTGGCCTTACACCCAGAAACTGATACTGTTATGGGCACAGAAGGCTCATTTGCCAGCCTACTGTCCTCTTTGGCATGACTACAAGTAGATAATATACTGCCTGATTAAAACAAAAACTCAACATTTGTCTCTGCACCTGTGATGGCCTATTAAAGTAAAGCTTCCCTAGGTAGACCAATAAAATTTTTAATTTTCAGAGTAGGATATTGTTGGATGTAAGAGTTGATATATTAACATACTGTGATTTGTCACATCATATAGACAGCCAAAGAACCTTAAAAAAAAATACAGACTCAAAGTCAACCAATTTGTTATCTAGAATCTTCATATTTAGATTAAGTATGGAATGTCCAATTTCCTTAAGTACTAATATGACAGTTGATATCTCTGACATTTCACCTTGACACTTCTTGTTTTATTTTTATTGCAAAGGTATGTCCTCAGTCTTGCAAAAGCATATTTTGTCTTGTGATTATCTCTCAAATTCTTTTAGAGCAAATTTTTGTAAAACCATGGATAATTCAAAAATTCATTTTATTTTCGAATATGAGTACATTGCAGAACCAATACAGCGCAGACAGCTCGAAATATCGACAAAGTGTTTGGGAAGGATGTGGCTAATGAACGCACAGCACAATGATGGTTTGAGAAGTTCCATTCTGGTGATTTTAATCTTGAAAATGAGCCATGTGGGTGCCCTGAGACCAAGGTGGATAATGATGAGCTGAAAGCTGTAGTGGAAGCGAATCCATCTCAGCCTACGTGTAAATTAACAGCAAGGGTTGATGTTATTATTCCAACAACACTGGACCATTTGAAACAAATGGGCAAGGTAAAGAAGCTGGATGGATGGGTACCACATGAATTAAATGAGCATCAGAAGAGAAGTTGCCTCGAAGCTTGGCTTTCTTTGCTGTCATGACATAAAGGTGAACCGTTTCTGCACCGTATTGTTACGTGTGATGAATTTTGACAATCGAAAGCATTCAGCACCATGGTTAGATAAAGATGGAGTGCCAAAACACCCGTCCAAAACTGAATACCCAATCAGAAAAAGCTAACGGTGTCTGTCCGGTGATCCGGCACCGATATTATCCGCTCCGGCTTGATAAAACTTGGTCAGTCGATTACAGCGGGTGTCTACTGCCACCAACTGCACAAAATGATGATGCTTGCGATTAAGCAGCCAAGGTTGGTCAGTACAGACAGGCCAATCCTC